>JARQOC010000004.1:240521374-240567804 GCA_033576535.1 Allobates femoralis
ATTGGAGTCTATGGGTACAAACAGGGCCGGCTCCAGGTTTCTGTGGGCCCCGGGCGAAAAAGGTCTCAGTGGGCCCCCTTTAGTACATATCATGGACTATAATATATATATTGCCGCACACTTACCGCAAGCCCCATAGACAATGCATGGGGCTTGCCGCAAACGTGTAGTAAGTGCAGCCGCTAGGCGGAAAATGCGGCAGATGCAGATTTTTTACCGTAACTGCCACATTTAAAAAAACGCCTATGTGAAGGCAGCCTTACAGGAACAGTGACTGCCAAAACCAGCAAGAGCTGTTTCTGATAGTGAGTATATTACACGTTGTTAGGAGCGGGCTAAAATGCGTTTGCATTCCCTTGCGCTTTTTAAAAATACCCTTCAAATGCAAAATGTTGCATTTTTGTGCGTCTGAGGATGCTTGGTATATACGCAAGCATCCTCAAGCACACAAATAATGCAAGCAGCTCAATGGAGCCGCACTGCCATATGGGTGGCACCGCAGCCAAGCGGAATGTCTGGCCGTCCGGATCTCTCTTTCTCCTCACCTTTCTTCTCGCTGCTCCGGTCTCCTCCGGTCACTCTGCACATATCAGCACAATCATGACAACATTGTGCCCCTCCATGCTGAGCTGCAGAATGCAGACAGCGGCAGAAGAGACTCTGGAGAAGAATGCTGCTGGCAAAGGCGGCTGAGACTATAGGAGCGGAATCCGCGGGGGGCTACCACAGGTACACATACCTCGTATGCACGCGGCTCCGCTCCATACACCTCGTACACACGCGGCTCTGCTACGAACACCTCGTACACATGCGGCTCTGCTCCATAGACCTCGTGTCACACGGCTCTGCTCCGTACACCTCGTACGCACGCGGCTCTGCTCCGTACACCTCAATACGCACGCGGCTCTGCTCCGTACACCTTGTACGCACGCGGCTCTGCTCCATACACCTCGTACACACTGGGCTCCACTCCATACACCTCGTACACACTGGGCTCCGCTTCGTACACCTCGTACACACACGGCTCTGCTCCGTACACCTAGTACCCACTCGGCTCCGTTCCGTACATCTAGTACACACTCGGCTCGTCCGTACACCTAGTACCACTCGCTCCGTTCCATACACCTAGTACACACTCGCCTCTGCTACATTTACACTGTAAATCCCTCCTGACCCCACACATAAACTTCACCAAATTGCCATACCCCTAGTACACACTCACCTCTGCTACATTCACACTGTAAATCCCTCCTGACCCCACACATAAGCTTCACCAAATTGCCATACCCCTAGTACACACTCACCTCTGCTACATTCACACTGTAAATCCCTCCTGACCCCACAAATAAGCTTCACCAAATAATAATAATAATAATAATAAAGCTTTGTTTATATAGCGCCAACATATTCCGCAGCGCTTTACAATGTAGGGTTAGAGTACAGCAAATATACAGTAAGTAATTACAGTAGAGAACAAATAAAGTACAATAATTGGATACAAAACAATAGGCATAGAATCAATGTGAAAAAAATACAATAAATAAAGCAAGAAATTAAGGTGACCCTGCTCGAAAGAGCTTACAATCTACAACGGGATAGGGGTTGCACAAGGTGCAGAGGCTTATTGCACTGATGGTCCGGCATCTTGAGGAAATGGGGCATAGGGCTAAGCTTACATGAATGGTCATCAGACAGTCTGTGTAGACCTTTATGGTTTGGTGGAGTTTGTAGAAGAGTAATGTCCAGAGGATAGCCCATTCACTGTCTACAGTACAATGGACTTCTATTAGGGAGTATGATAGGCCGACTTAAAAAGATGCGTTTTTAGGGATCGTCTGAAGCCATGCAAGTTGTGGATAGTCCTGATTTCTTTGGGTAAAGCATTCCAGAGGTTTGGTGCAGCTCTGGAAAAGTCTTGGAGCCGGGAGTGGAGGATCGGATTAGTGCAGATGTTGGTCGAAGGTCATTTGAGGAACGTAGAGAGCGGGTGGGGTGATAGACAGAGATGAGGGAGGAGAGGTAGGGGGGTGCTGCTCTGTGAAGAGCTTTGTGGGTGAGAACAAGCAATTTGAATTTGATCCTGTAGTATACGGGCAGCCAGTGCAATGACTGGCACAGAGCAGAGGCATCTGAGTAACGATTGGCCAGATGGGTGATCCTGGCTGCTGCATTAAGGATGGACTGGAGAGGAGAAAGTCTGGTGACGGGGAGGCCGCTTAATAGAGAGTTGCAATAGTCAAGGCGGGAATGGATTAGGGCCACGGTGAGGGTTTCTGTTGTTTCCAGGGTGAGAAAGGGGCGGACTCTAGAGATATTCTTCAGGTGTAAGCGACAGGAGCGGACGAGAGATTGCGTGTGTGAGGAGAAGGAGAGATCGGTGTCAAACATAACACCCAGACAGCGAGCCTGCTGTCTAGGCGTTATCGTGGTGCCGCATACTGAGAGAGAGATGTCCGATTTAGGGAGGTTAGTGGATGGGGGAGCAGAAGAAGTTCAGTTTTGGAAAGGTTTAGTTTCAAATAAAGAGTGGACATGATATTGGAAACTGCAGCTAGACAGTCATTGGTGTTCTTTAATACCGCAGGGGTAAGGTCAGGGGCTGAAGTGTATAGTTGTGTGTCATCAGCATAAAGATGGTACTGAAAGCCAAATCTGCTGATGGTCTGTCCAATCGAGGCCGTGTGAGAGAGAGAAGAGGAGAGGGCCAAGGACTGAACCCTGAGGGACCCCAATAGTGAGGGGAAGAGGGGAAGAAGTGGAGCCAGCAAAAGATACACTGAAAGAGCGGTCAGAAAGATAGGAGGAGAGCCAGGAGAGAGCAGTGTCCTTTATGCCAATGGAGTGCAGCATAAAGAGTAGGAGCTGATGGTCGACAGTGTCAAAAGCTGCAGAGAGATCAAGGAGAATAAGCACAGAGTGGTCACCATTACGTTTTGCTGTCAGAAGGTCATTGGTCACTTTGATGAGGGCAGTTTCTGTAGAGTGAAGGGGGCGGAAACCAGACTGTAATGGATCTAGAAGAGAGTGAGCGGAGAGGTATATGGGTGAGGCGGGAATAGACCAGGCGCTCCAAGAGTTTAGAGATGAAGGGGAGATTGGAGACTGGTCTGTAGTTATTTGTGCAGGTTGGGTCGAGAGTGGTTTTCTTTAATAATGGAGTAATGATCGAGTGTTTGAAGGAGGAGGGGAAAATGCCAGAAGAGAGGGAGAGATTGAAGATTTTGGTTAGATGAGTGGCGACGACTGGAGAGAGGGACTAGAGCAGGTGTGAGGGAATGGGGTCAGTAGTGCATGTGGTGGGACGGGAGGAAGAAAGGAGCCTGGAGACTTGCCATACCCCTAGTACACACTCACCTCTGCTACATTCACACTGTAAATCCCTCCTGACCCCACACATAAACTTCACCTAATTGCTATGCTGGCCATCATGATGCTCAGAGTCCTGCATACACTGAGGAGCTGGTCATGTGACCCCTGACTCCACCCTCCATTGACATCATCACAGGTCCTGTCAGCACAGTGTGTGGCTCTGTCGGCTCCCACAGAGGGAGATCTCCACAGCTGCAGGAGGCTCAGTGCTCCCTCCCTGCAAATGACCCCCCAGCTGCCCCCTGGATATGGCCCTGGCTGTGGGGGCAGTGTGCTCAGGGGCCCCTGAGGCTAGGGTCACACTTGCATTGTGACCCTAGCCTGATGCAAGTATTTTCGGCTGCAGCACGTAGCTTTTAATGCTATGGCTGGAGCCCATAGAAACCGATGTTTACCTTGGCAACCATTGGTTGTCAATGTAAACATCGGGTTTCTATGGGCTCCATTGCTGGCAGCGCTTAGCATTAAACGCTCTGCGCTGAAGCAGACAATACTTGCGTCAGGCTAGGGTCACAATGCAAGTGTGACCCTAGCCCTCAGGGACCCGGTGGGCCCCCTCCAAGCAGTCGGGCCCCGGCACTTGCCCGGGTGCGCCGGGTGCTGACGCGGGCCTGGGTACAAATGCATGACGCAAGTCTGACCCTAGCCTAAGGACATTGATTACTGAACTATGTCCTGGATTCTTACCATACCCTCACTTAGGCTGTGTTGACACACATCATATTTTTTGCATTTACGCAGCGCTATTAAGAGCAGCGCTTTTTAGCGCTGCATAAATGCAGCTTTGTTCACATGTTCCATCTTTGTGCGGATGCGCTTTGCGCTGCATAGAGACATACTGTTCATATTACTATACTATTTATTTTGGTAAGTTTATTATGTCTTCTCCAAGGATGTGCTAAATGTTACGAGATGAGTTTACTGCACAATACTTTGAGAATGTGACAAAAGCCTTTTCATGAGAATACCTTACTAAATTTAGACAGCACTGGAATGATGAGTAGTAAAAACAAGCTTAAGCATGTTGAATTCAGGGTTATCTGTAAAATAGACAAAACTGCAAATGTTAAATTAAATGTATTGAATAAAGAAGAAGAGCAGAAAAGATTTGCTTAGTAATTTGTGTATGTGAATAATGCTAACTATACTGAGGGCCTGAACTTAGAATATAACTGCTGTCTATGCTACATCCACTTTGTTATATCTTTTTTTATAGCAGTATATTGCTGTTTTAGTCTTACAAAATATCATTAACATTCTTACCAGATTTTGCAGAGACTGTCCTTCGAGCTGACAGCAAACATACGGAGCATAAAAAAATGATTCCCAAAGGGGATATTTAGGGGGCTTTTCTTAACACTGAAAGGCCATATGTGGTCATCCCGACTCCCTAGAAATAAACAGAGAAGTCAGCTCACCACAGTGATTGGGAAATCCGGTGTGAATGGAACCACATCCTGGTAACACGTGTGTAGAAACTGCACAGTAAGAAAAAATCATTCCACTTCCAGGGTAATCCTTAAAATTTATAGATTTTAAACAAATGTTTTTTGAAAATTACATAGAAAAAAATGTGACGAATGGGAAATCTGGCTACACATTTCGAATGCTGTCTGCATTTCTTTGTTAAAACCTCGTGGGAAAAAAATATTTCCCAACATCCTTAAGTACCTCAAACAACCAATGAAAATGTTAGTGTAGGCCAAATGCTATTGAATGTGGCTTGAAAAACTGTCTTTTCTAATACAATGTAAAATGGAGTGTTGCATTATCTTATCATAAGATCATAAGCATGAGCATTATTATACGAGCTTAGATAAAAAACTCTACAAGGATGGGTTCTCCACAATTGGGGACAATGATATTTTTTTTTATTTAGGTGCATGTATTTGGCTTGAAAAATTATTTTTGCCATTGGGTTTCGCAAAAAAAAAATTTGCAGCGTTTTTTACAGTCTGCTTCCCTGGACATTCAACTTAAATGTCGCCTGCGGCCATAAATAAGCTGAGAGGGGCTCAAAAAAAGACAGATAAGAGTTACAAACTCTCCCATCAGTCATTTGAGTAATGCATATCCACCCCTGATTAAAATTAACATAGGCCAGATGTGCAGTACTTGGCTATAGCCACTATTCAGTCACTGAAGCTGTGTAGCTCCACAACTGAGCAATACTGGTCGGCAGCGGCGGCACAGTTATTGCTGATCGATGGGGGTGCCAGGGTAGCACCCCCAATGATCAAACATTGATGACCTGTAGTAAGGATAATAATAATAATCTTTATTTATACAGCGCCAACATACTCCGCAGTGCTTCACAATTCTGAGGTTCATACTTAAACAATCATAAGAAACAGTTATCAGGAAATACAATACAATACAAGAAACAATACTATACAATACAAAGCATAATAGGGACATTACTACAAGAAGGAGACTAGGATGGTGCCATTATAGGAGACTAGGATGGTGCAATAACTACAAGAAGGGGACAAGGATGGGCACATTACTACAAGAAGGGGACAAGGCAGATTGCTACCATAAGAGGACCAGGTTGGGGAGATTTCGACAAGAAGGAGACAAGGATGAGGCAGATTGCTACCAGAAGGGGACCAAATGGGGCATATTACTACAGGAAGAGGACAAGGATGGTGACATAATAATAATAATCTTTATTTATATAGTGCCAACATATTCCACAGCGTTTCACAATTCAGAGGTTCATGTTTAAACAATCATAAGAAACAGTTATCAGGAAATACAATACAATAAAAAAAATACAATACAAAGCATAATACAATACAATAATTAGAGCAAAATAATGACAGTCCTGCTCATAAGAGCTTACAATCTAAAAATGAGGTGGGGGTGACACAAAGTACAGGTGTTTATTAACAATGATTGTATAGTCAACTTGAGGAGATGGGGAACAGATAGGAGCAGCATAAGTGGCCACCAATCATTATTTGTGATCCACTTGAGACTGGTGGGGTGGATAGGCTATGTCTAGATGACTGACTAAGGATCATGATAGGCCACCTTAAAAAGATGTGTTTTTAGAGATCGCCTGAAGCTATGTAAGTTGTGGATACACCTAATTTCTTGGGGTAGAGCATTCCAGAGAATTGGTGCAGCTCGGGAGAAGTCTTGGAGCTGGGAGAGAAAGGTTCGGATTAATGCAGAAGTGAGTCTAAGGTCACTTCCAGAGCAAAGAGAATGGGTAGGGTGATAGACAGAGATGAGGAAGGAGATGTAGGGAGGGGCTGCATTGTGAAGAGCTTTGTGGCTGAGAACAAGCAGTTTGAATTGGATCCTATAGTGTATAGGCAGCCAGTGCAATGACTGGCATAGAGCAGAAGTGTCTGAGTAACAGTTAGCTGGATAGGTGATCCTGGCTGCTGTATTAAGAATGGACTGGAGAGGGGAGAGTCTAGTGTGGGGGAGGCCAATTAAAAGAGAATTACAATAGTTAAGGCGGGAGTGAATCAGGGCCACAGTGAGGGTTTTGTGGTTTCCAAGGTGAGAAAGGGGCAAAAAATAGAGATGTTCTTCAGGTGCAAGCGGCAAGAGTGGGCGAGAGATTGTATATATGCGGTGAAGGAAAGATCAGAGTCAAACATAACACCCAGACAGCGAGCCTACTGACTAGGCGTTATCGTGGTGCCGAACACTGAGAGAGACGTCATATTTAGGGAGGTTAGTGGAGGGCGGGAGCAAAAGAAGTTCAGTTTTGGAAAGGTTGAGTTTCAGATAGAGAGCGGACATGATATTGGATAGATCATCATTGTTAAAGTCCCGGATAACCTCTAAAATTTATTCTGCAGCCAGCAATAGACAGTACAAAACAGGGGCTATAGAAGGCACAAAACGTGCAATATTTGTGATGAAACCAACTTGTAAAAATTATTTTTGACCCCAAATTCATGAATTTGAGTTAAAAAAAAATGTTCAGAAGTTGGATATCTCCCACTCCATAGTTCTCCTAGTTAGAGTTTCATAAATTATTGTTTTTTAATAATATTTCTGCCATTGTGTTAGGGTCATAGTAGCAGTCGGTTTAATAAGTAGCTGATTTTACACAAAGAACTTATTTCTTTTCCAGTCTGACACCCCCTGTACTGTGTCAATGATTCCTAAGATACACAGACATCCGCTGAGCGTGTTGACACAGAGTATCGCACAGCAGCTCTAGACTTGTAAAGACATGACCATACTGCCATGTCAAGTGTGTGTGAGTTTGTGTCACTGGTCTTTGCACACACAGCTGTATTTGTGAGGAATGTCATCACACTGTGACTCCCCACCCTCGCACAGCCCCCATCTCTGATATCCACAGGAGACAGCACCGGTCCAGATGTTTCACTCCATACACTCGTTACATGAATGGATTATTGTGGGCTGAACTACGAGTAGTACAGCTGGTATTTCCCATGCATTTAAAAAGGCATTATATGTATGCCATACAAAAACTCTATTGTCCATAGGGATTGTCCTCTTTTTTGATGTGATGTATTGATCTGGAACACATTTTATTACAGACTAAAGCTTTTGTATACATAACGCATTGTTGAAAGTTTGCTGATATTTGGGGCTAATTTATTAGCATTACTTTGACTTGTATATTTCAACATTTTATAATTAAAATTTCACAAGACAAAGAAGTTACCAGCATGATGGCATAGGTGCATTGATGGTGTGTGCATCAACATTGAAAAGGTAACCTGATGATGCTGATAAATTTAGGATTCAGCATGCAAGAAATATCCTATCCCATTATCCTTTATTGAATAAAGAAAAAATGATTTCAGCTCACCACTTTGACGGCCGCTTAAGACTGCTTCAGCACGGATATAGCCCAGTTCAGGCTAAGCACAGCTATATCGAAGCAAGAAAAAAATTGCCTACACCATAGTGCCATGTGATAATAAAATATATATTGTTTGTTGGGTGATACTGTGTGTAGTAAGACTTTTAATATTTGTATTTCTACACTATGCAGGAATGTTTTCACTATGTTACATAGGACAATAAAGGATAATCAAGGAAAAAAAAACAACTCTTCAATATTTAATGAATCCAGACATATTAAATGTATAGACAAAAAGAATTCAACCCCTCACCCCTCCAAAAGCTACGCGTTTTGGCAGATGCCTTTATCAAGCAGCTTGATAAAAGCATGTGCCAAAATTAGTAGTTTTTAAGGGGGTGAGTCGTTGAATTCTTTTTGTCTATATGTGTAACATGTCTGGATTCATTAAATATTGAAGAGCTCTTTGCAAAAAAAAAAAACGTCTACCACTGTTCCTTCAACGCTAGCTGGAAACAATTATTTTTTTTGCTTGATTATCTTTTATTGTCCTATGTAACATGGTGAAAACATTCCTGCATAGTGTAGAAACACAAATATTAAAAGTCTTACTACACCCCGTATCACCCAACAACCAATATATATTATATTAACACATGGCACTATGGAGTAGGCAATCTAGGATTAGTAGAGCAAGCATTAATAATAGTATGATAGGCCAAGGTAAGAGCTACAACGACAATTTATGCAAACATATCATGTTATAAAAAGTCACTAGAGGATTTTCTCCTTGTCCTGGTACTACTTCTTCACTTCACCATTAGTCACAGCAGAACTCTGTATTTTCACAGTCCCTACAAGTCACACAAGTAATCCACTCTCTTAAGGTATACTAACTCTGCACAGTCAAGGTAGTCATATTACACCTTCGCGGTTTCATGACAGGTCCCCCCTACCTTGTGCCATCAGAACCACCAGCTGTGTCTACTTAAGTTCCCTGTCTAACAGTCCTCTTATTACATTGCATACACATAGACAGATCTTTAAAAAAGGTATTTCTAAATGATATGCAAATTAACCCTTTGGCTAGTTTCCAAGACTAGTTGGCCGACTTTGGCATGTTATCACGCCCCTGTGGTCATGACACAATTCCCATGGCAATGCAACAGTACGATTGGTGTCTTCAAGAAGGAATGCAACTAACAGTCCACCTCCTTACACATGTCATGATAAACATTGGACTGCACCCAGATGACATCCGAGTGCAGTCCGATATCCACAGACTCACAGAATGTAGATGATGCAGAAGAGACAGTGTACTCTGACATTGTACTCTGATTCTTTGATTCAAGAGAGTCTAATCACAATAAACTGACATTAGGATTAAACTCTAATCAGAGTTTGATCAGAGTTTCATTAGCATAATTGATACGATTCATTCGGATGAGAGAATCTATGGATGTGTGAACGTAGCCTCAATGTGATAGTTTGTGCCCAAGATAACTGCAAACTGTTATTTTCATATGAGTAAGTAACCAGTATCTAAACCCCTTCCAATTCTAAGGCCCCATTCACACACTGCTTTTTTTGCTGCATGTTTTTACGCACAAGCTCAAAAATTAGCTAGGGGTGGAACAATCAAAATCGGGAGTGGCACACTCAGAGGAAAGGTCTAAGGCTGGCTTCAGACTGCGTCTGAGATCCGATCCGTAGCTGTCCGCTTAAAGCAGACAGCCGCGGACCGGATCAGCACACAGGACCGAGGGGCTATTATGCCCTCCGATCCTGTGTGCAGCCGCACACAGCTGCAGGCGCTGACAGGTCAGGACCGCGGCGCCCGCGGTCCTCACCTATCGGCAGCAGGAACTGCGTGCGGCTGCACACAGGATCGGAGGGCATAATAGCCCCTCGGTCCTGTGTGCTGATCCGGTCCGCGGCTGTCTGCTTCAAGCGGACAGCTACGGATCGGATCTCAGACGCAGTCTGAAGCGGCCTAAGGCTGGCTTCACACTGCAGTTTTTCACTGATTAGTGTCCACCAGTGTTTGGTTGCCAAAACCAGGAGTGTCTCCAAAACTCAGAACAGGTGTCAATCTTTCAATGATAGTTTTTCTCTGCAAGTTCCTCTCCTGGTTCCTCTCCTGCTTTTGGCACACAAACCTGATCGCACCTGATCAGTGAAAAACTGCAGTGTGAAGCCAGCCTAATAGAAAGAAGTGCTCCACTTATATGTTTAATCACCCACTCCTGGTTTGTGATGAGCTTGTGCTTAAAAATACGCAGCAAAAAAAGCAGTGTGTGAATGGGGCCTATGAGGTGTTTTCTGGTGTTGCTTTTTCATTGACTGGTTATTAAAATGTGCAAAGCAATATATAAAAATGAATCACTAAATTGATTAGGTGGTTTTTATATTTCGACATATTCTCCTGTGTTAGCTTGAAAACGATTCAGGAGCTCAAGAATGGAAAATTGAACTGCTTCTTCTATTCAACAGACCTAAAAATAAATGGCCCCGGTATATTGGAATATATGCTGCTCAATTCTGCATAAATGAATAGTCAGAAGACATGTGATACAGGTTCCTCTCATTTTACATAACTGACCAAGGTGAAAATGACAGCAGCAGTGAGACTATCAGAATAAGAGGGTCAATGAATATTTGTCCCTTCACACTGTAACACCACCAGCCAATAGTCACCACACAGGCAGACGGTCATATTGAATGGTCCAATTTTGGGGGTAACCTGGCTCTTCTCAATATCCCTGTTTTGCATAATTAGCCCCTTATTGACCGAGCCAATATTGACCTTAATGACCAGGCCAATTTTCTTAAATCTGACCAGTGGCACTTCATGTGGTATGTAAATTGCATCTTCAAAGAGGACTTGGCACCGCCTATTGGAAGTAACAATTATAAAAGTCAATATCAACCCTTTAACAAGCCTTTTCAAATGAATAAAGATATAAGCCAAACCAAAAATTCAATTTGCAGACATGGTATTTCGGAGTCCTTGCCCCTCGTCAGTGCAAAGTATGAAATCTGATTTGGCTAGGTGAGAGGCTAAGACTGGGGATCTAAGGGATAACATTTCTCCTTATGGAGAGATTCATGTCGGGTCTGGCATGCAAATTGAGTTTCTGGTTACCTTATATCTTTGCATATTTAATTTCCCAGAGGAGCATGTAAGGTGTTAGTCTCCCCATACTGGTATTCATGTGGAAATAACCCTGGAACGGTTCAAGGAATCCCACTGATTCTGAGAATGTCTTTTCACAACACATTGTACTTCCCATACAGTTAGGGCCAGAAATATTTGGACAGTGACATAAGTTTTGTTATTTTAGCTGTTTACAAAAACATGTTCAGAAATACAATTATATATATAATATGGGCTGAAAGTGCACACTCCCAGCTGCAATATGAGAGTTTCCACATCCAAATCGGAGAAAGGGTTTAGGAATCATAGCTCTGTAATGCATAGCCTCCTCTTTTTCAAGGGACCAAAAGTAATTGGACAATGGACTCTAAGGGCTGCAATTAACTCTGAAGGCGTCTCCCTCGTTAACCTGTAATCAATGAAGTAGTTAATAGGTCAGGGGTGGATTCCAGGTGTGTGGTTTTGCATTTGGAAGCTGTTGCTGTGACCAGACAACATGCGGTCAAAGGAACTCTCAATTGAGGTGAAGCAGAACATCCTGAGGCTGAAAAAAAAGAAAAAATCCATCAGAGAGATAGCAGACATGCTTGGAGTAGCAAAATCAACAGTTGGGTACATTCTGAGAAAAAAGGAATTGACTGGTGAGCTTGGGAACTCTAAAAGGCCTGGGCGTCCACGGATGACAACAGTGGTGGATGATCGCCGCATACTTTATTTGGTGAAGAAGAACCCGTTCACAACATCAACTGAAGTCCAGAACACTCTCAGTGAAGTAGGTGTATCTGTATCTAAGTCAACAGTAAAGAGAAGACTCCATCACAGTAAATACAAAGGGTTCACATCTAGATGCAAACCATTCATCAATTCCAAAAATAGACAGGCCAGAGTTAAATTTGCTGAAAAACACCTCAAGAAGCCAGCTCAGTTCTGGAAAAGTATTCTATGGACAGATGAGACAAAGATCAACCTGTACCAGAATGATGGGAAGAAAAAAGTTTGGAGAAGAAAGGGAACGGCACATGATCCAAGGCACACCACATCCTCTGTAAAACATGGTGGAGGCAACGTGATGGCATGGGCATGCATGGCTTTCAATGGCACTGGGTCACTTGTGTTTATTGATGACATAACAGCAGACAAGAGTAGCCGGATGAATTCTTAAGTGTACCGGGATATACTTTCAGCCCAGATTCAGCCAAATGTGCAAAGTTGATTGGATGGCGCTTCATAGTACAGATGGACAATGACCCAAGCATACAGCCAAAGCTACCCAGGAGTTCATGAGTGCAAAAAAGTGGAACATTCTGCAATGGCCAAGTCAATCACCAGATCTTAACCCAATTGAGCATGCATTTCACTTGCTCAAATCCAGACTTAAGACGGAAAGACCCACAAACAAGCAAGACCTGAAGGCTGCGGCTGTAAAGGCCTGGCAAAGCATTAAGAAGGAGGAAACCCAGCGTTTGGTGATGTCCATGGGTTCCAGACTTAAGGCAGTGATTGCCTCCAAAGGATTCGCAACAAAATATTGAAAATAAAAATATTTGTTTGGGTTATGTTTATTTGTCCAATTACTTTTGACCTCCTAAAATGTGGAGTGTTTGTAAAGAAATGTGTACAATTCCTACAATTTCTATCAGATATTTTTGTTCAACCCTTCAAATTAAACGTTACAATCTGCACTTGAATTCTGTTGTAGAGGTTTCATTTCAAATCCAATGTGGTGGCATGCAGAGCCCAACTCGCGACAATTGTGTCACTGTCCAAATATTTCTGGCCCTAACTGTATATCTACTTCACATCTGCATCATTTTTCAAACATCATTTCATTTTGTTATGCTGTTAGAAGGGTTAAAAGTGTAGCAGCAATTTCTTATTTTTTTTTCAAGATATTTACAAAACCTGTTTCTTTAGGGACATAGTCATATTTAAATGGACTTTGAGGGGCCTATATATTGGAAACTCCCTAAAAAATATAATTTTAACCCTTTCCGACCTGTGATGTTGTGTAACGTTATCGGTTTCTGTTACTTCCCGACCTTTGACGTTCTACAACGTCATGGCGGGATCATGGTCCTGTAGCCCCAGTGACTGGTGTTGCCGAAAAGTCACCGGAATTACAGGTAGTAGGGGACATCTTCTTGACCTCGAGCATCTGTGATCGCTGTGATTGGCTGTTAAACTTCGAATAGCCAATCACAGCAATTGTAATGCTTCACCAATGAAATTTGGTGAAATATTGCGATCCAGCTATGGCCAATACTGCAATAGCACCAACCATTTGCTGGAGCTAGGTAACCTCAGTGTCACCCCCTCTAGATCTTATTGGAGCTAGTGTCCATGTGATGCTACCCGTCCAATCAGACATGGAGGGGTGGTGTGACCTGTTGCTGCCCTCCCTCCTCAGCCTCATCCCGTCTGTAGAGGCTAAAGAGAGAGGTCCCCTGCTGCCCTGCGAACTGCTGCCACCACCACCTGCCTGACTTCTGCCACCGATTTCTCGTGATCCCCCGTTGTCATCCGCTCACACCCTGTCCTCCGATCCCTCCTACCCTCTGATCATGCCACACTGCCCTTCAATCACTCCCCCTGCCCTCCAAACATGCTTCCTCCCCTCTGATCACCCCCTGCCCTCCGATCATGCCCCCTCCCCCGTAACCTACAATCTGCTGCTGGTAGCTTCCGCAGCATCCCAGTGCTCTACAATCATCCCCTGTGCCCTGCGATTGTGGTGCCCACCGGTCTGGTTGCCACAAAGGGGTACTGCACTCAATAACAGGGTGTGGTATCTCAGTCCAAAAGGAAAAATGGATAGTGAACTCAGGCCCCACCTAACACACCCACACACTGTAGGACGGGGGGACCATGCGCGAACCCAGAGGGAAGGCCAAGTCAAAAGGGAACAAGGGATAAACAGGAGGTGGGAAGTTAGTTAGTGGGAAGTTAGTAGAAGTGAGTAGTAAGTTAGTAGTTGAGTAGTGAGGAGCAAGCTGAAGTGAAGTATGCAGAAGGACAGAGAGAACCCCAGGGGCACAGGTGGAGTGATTATTTTAGAAAAAATATTTTCCTTTAGGAGGTAACTTACATTTTAATTATCTAGAAAAAAGTTACCATTTCAAGTATAAAAACATAGCTTTATTAACAATTAATAAAAGGTCAAAAATCCACAAACAACACACTAAAACATAGACAAAAAAACGAATCAAAAGGAGTAACGCCAAAGAAGGAGGGCAGGAAAATCCTTCCTACTAACCCTTTATCCTTGTTGCCTACCTACCATTGGAGGATTTGACACCCTAATTTTTCTGGTGCCCCCAAACCTCGGCGGCTGACCCTCTTCTTACCCTATATGCCAGTCAGGGAAAAAATGGGGAGATGAGAAGAGGGGCAAGATATTAGATGTCCTGATGTCCACTTAACTCCAATGTAGTTTGTGGTCTCACAGGATGCGTCGCAACCTTCAATTGATTGTCGGTTTAGATAATGGTGGTAATTCTCCGCACTTTACGCGTTTCGTCCAGACCAATTGCGTTGGACTCATCAGAAGATGGAGAAGTGGATAGTATCTTGCCTCATAGTCCTTTGAAGGTGAAGATAACCTTTCTTACGGATACACCATCGCAACAAATACAATCAAAAATGGGTGTAAGTGCTACAACAGCACTAACTATGATTAGACAAGGGTCGCCCTCTTTGGAAAAGGATTCAGGTATCTCCAATACCTCCAGTTCGCAGATTATGAGGGCGCACAGGTGGAGAGAGAACAGCCTGGCCGTCCAGATCTGGGACTAAGATAGTCGAACGGAGTGGTTAGTCAAGAACCAGGGAACCGGCCGTGAGTGTGGCATGCCCGAACCACTGAACCGGAGGCCACGCAATCTCCAGGAGTGGTGGCCGCAACCCGACGCACCCACTTAGAAGGCAGCCGGACTAGGGTCAGGAGACAGGTACCAGTTGCCCGACAGGACCTTGTGGCTGCTACATTGCAGCGCTGCGTGTGGAGGCGCTAACAGGAGAGGCAAAGAGGTAGCGCTGGGAGAGTGGCCAGAGAACGGAGAGGTACACAAGGGGCAAGCAATCCCAAGCTATCCCAATTCCTTGTGGACAGATCAAACTGGACTTGGTAGAGAGACGCCAGGTGGCTGATTGCAAGGGAAGTGAGTAAACCGTGTGCAAAATTCCAAAAATGTGCGAGACTCTGTTATTCCCCGCCTGTGGAGCCGCCGACTGCCACAGCAAACAAGGTAAAGAGGCCCAGCGTGAATCCGGCCTGACAAAGCCATCGCAATTACACACATCTGCCATGGGGTTCTCGCTCCACCTATAGGGAGCAACAACATCAGGCTGCCATTCCAACAACCCCAGAGGTCTGATCTGCAGCGTCGGTCCATACTGACCAAAAAATATGGGTGGCATCACGATCATTTCCCCTGTAAACTTTAATCCTATCCTACACCCCTTAACCCAATATCCTCCGCCAGAGCGCTGACACCCCCAGGGTCACAGAAGCCGGGTATCGACCCCTGTGACTCCCCCAGCGGAACTCATAGCCCGGTTCCGAATACCCTACGGCCCCGGGAGTTGGCGGGTCTTGATAACCCCCCATCCCCTGTTGCCTGCCTGCCACTGTTACTCCTGCTGCACCACCCACCTGTGCAGCAGGGGACAGAGGGGGCCGCAGCGGTGGCCTTTACTCCGGCACCGTACTGAGGTCTCTTAGCCACAGTACATGTACAAGAAGCAGCAGCCAATCAGATGCCGGTGGCTACTGGCAACTAGATGACCGCGTCTCATACATGTACTGTGGCTGAGACCTCAGTACAGCACTGGTGTAAATGGCCATCGCTGTGACCCCCGCTGTCCTTCACAGTGCCGCCTGGAGATGCCTGTGACACGCCCACTTGTCTTTGTGCTGTTTCAGGTGGGTATGTTACAACTTTTGGTGACAACCCTGTTTTCACCGGGGCAATCGACTCGGTTAAGCAAGATGGTTTTGCTACTGGCTTCTCTACCGACGATTCTGGAGGCTCCGGCACCTGGTCTTTCTGTGCCAGCTTCTTTAGCTGGGTCCGTTTCCAGGCATTAACAGCCCACACCTATGCCCTATTCAGCAACTGGCTCAACTCATTTGCCACTTCTCCCACATCGTCGGCAGTGGTAAACTGGACCCTGTTCTTAGCCTCCCCGGTTGCGCTGGGGGCTTCTCTTCTCTCACTCCCGCTGGCCGGGTTATCTGTCTCAATGCTTGGCAGGGTGCTCCTCACTCCTCGCACCACGCGGTTCTCTCTCGTTCTGTCTTGGGCTCCTCTTCACGCCCCTGGGTGGAGTCAACACATTTCAGCAGGCCCCCTTAGCTTTCTCTCAGTACTCGGGGCAGGCCTGCTCTTTTGCGCCTTCACCTGAGTCTCCACCCATGATGAGGGCTTGGACACACCCTCTGGCCAGCAAATGGTGCTTGTTTTTTCTGGTTGCCATTTTGCGAGCTTGTTCTTACACAGTCGCTTAACAGTTCTTTAAGGCGCATGAGACCCGGTGCTACTGGGCTGCTCGCATCCTGTTCATGATTCCAAGTATGACACGCCCACTCCAAGGCAATGAGGTACTCGGACGCGGGCTGGATCTTTCGGTTCTTTTTCAGGGGGACATCACGGTGGCCACCTGGCTCCGTGACCCTGGTGGTGTCATTTTTAAAACAAAAAGTCTCAGTTCAGATGACAGGGGAATGAAGGAAAAGGGGAATTTGTGGCGCCACCTGCGGTGTGCGGCTATGTGTGGCTGCTTCTGCTGCAGAGCCTCTGAGGAAGATGACTGGCAGCTTAGGTGGTTTTGCTCCCCGCAGGTGGAGCGGTTCCCCAGGGCAGTGGGTACAGAAGTCAGTTCTGTTTCATTGGCTGGTGCTCATAGGGTCATCGGCACCTCTGGCTGTCGTGCGGCCTTTGCAGCCGATGGTCACGGCTAAGAAAAGTCTCACACACGTCTGTTGGGAGTTCTGTACCTTTACTGTAACGTTTCAACCAGGCCACCGGGTGCTTCCCTCTGCCAATCTCGGTTTCAGCAGTTTCTCTAGAACTGGGACAGTGTCGTCGAGACCCCTTAGGTGTTCCCTACAACTACAGTGTTTTCTCTACTGGTGGCACTCTCAGCGCTCTTAGTTCATCTTGCCTCTCCTCTCAGCTCCTCTGCACACAGAGCTCAGGTACTGACAGCCACAGGCATTTGGTGATACCGCTTCCTAGTACAGCACCTTAGTACGGCCACCTTCTCCGAGTTGTGTCGGGGTTGCGGCCACAGTTCCCCTTTAGGATCTTATGGTCTCTGGATTCAACAGTTTGGGCGTATAGTTTCCATGCTGTGTTCAGGGCCGGTGCCCTGTTTTTCGTCCAGCAGCCCCCTTTCCTCAGCCAGATTCAGGCATGCAGGTGATCTGGGTCTTCTCTGCACTCCTAGGGCTCTTTTCCTCCTCAACACCATTCGATATCTCCATCCTGGGGTGAGTGTGACCGTGCTCCAGCCCGTGGGAGCTGACACCTCCGGCTACCTACACCTTCGCAGTTTTCCTTCCAACTCTCACTCTGTTCTCCTCCTGACTGACTAATTCCACACTTCCTTGTTCCCCCTAGCTGACACTGGGTCGCCCCTCCCTGGGTCCACCCACCGTCCCTTCCCGGGTCCTAAGTGTGTGTGCATGTGGGTCTCGACTTTACCATCCAGGTGTCTAGAGAACAGGGGCACTACTCTCCCACTAATGGAGGAGTGTAGTACCCCGGTGGTGGTCTGACCGTTGGGGCGCCACACCTGCCCTCCTGTGTCAGTGGCGGACAGCGGGGGGTCGCGGTGGCTGCCATTTACTCCAGCGTCATACTGAGGTCTCTCAGCAGCAGTACATGTCAAAGACACCATCGTCCAACCAGACACTAGCAGCCACCAGCGTCTGATTACATGTACTGTGGCTGAGAGAGCTCAGAATGGCACCCGGCAGCCTAGGATGCACCGATGGATCAGTGAGAGCGTGTGAGAGTGTGTGAAAGTGTGTGAGAGTGTGTGTTTCTGCAGGAGATGTGGCTTCAGGAGATGATGGTGGCTTCAGGGAGATGATGGGGGCTGCAGAGAGATGATGGGGGCTGCAGAGAGATGATGAGGGCTGCAGGGGGATGAGGGGGCTGCAGGGATGAGGGGGGCTGCAGGGGGATGGGGGTGTTGCAGGGGGATGATGGGGATATTGGGGGCTGCAGTGGGATGATGGAAATCATGGAAAAATAACACATAGCGCATCTTTGGGAGACACTGTCTTATTTTCAGGGAAACAGGGTAGACAAACGTCTTGGGGGGGTCTAGTTTCCAAAATGGCATTACTTGTGAAGGGCTTCCACTGTTTAGACACAACAGGGGCTTTCCAAACACGACATGGTGTCCACTGTCCACTAACGATTGCAGCTAATTTTCCATTCAAAATGTCAAATGGCGCTCCTGCCCTTCCGAGCCCTGCCGTGCACCTAAGCAGTGCTTTTTGACCACATATGGGATATCGGTGTATTCAGCAGAAATTGCACAACACATTTTAGAGTCCATTTGCTCTGGTTTCTCTTGTGAAAATGCAATAATTGACGCTAAAATAACATTTTTGTTGGAAAATTGAAAATGTTCATCTTTCTTACTCTGTGTTGCTTTAGTACCTGTGAAGCACCTGAAGGGTTAATAAACTTCTTGGATGTGGTTTTGAATAGCTTGAGGGGTGCTGTTTTTGAATGGTGTCACTTTGGGATCTTTTCTCAAAGTGACTTCAAATGTGATGTGTTCACTAAAAAAATGGTTTTGTATATTTTGCTGGAGAAATGAGAAATTGCTGATGAACTTTGAATCCTTATAACTTCCTAACAAAAAATGTTGTTTCCAAAATTATGCTGATGTAAAGTAGACATGTGAGAAAAGTTTTTATTAGCTATTTTGTGTGACATAACTCTTATTTAACAGAATTAAATTTCATAATATGAAACGACCAAAAGTTGTATTATTTTTATGCACCTTTTAAGTTGCGCAAAATACTGTGATTTTGTGATATTTTTTGCCAGAATTCTGGAGTAAACACCTTAATGAATTGGCTCCTTTATGTTGGTTGTCAGTGCAAAATAGCTTTTGTCCCAAAAAGCCATCTAATTTGAAGTCATGTGAAAAAGTAATGCTTTGGAGAGAAGATGCTGTGACATTCCCCTGCCCCCACCCACCACCAGTCCCTTATTTGGGGATTACTATACAATAGTGCACAGAGATGAGGAATGGCATCCATTTCTGCTTTATACACAATTAGTGGAGATTCTTTTCCAGAGTTACTTGAATCTTGTCTGCAAAAATGAAGTAAATTGCTTACGCTTTTATCCAAGACAAGGGAGATAGACTTTCCATTTATGTGACCAGTAAAATGTCTGTCAAGAAGGGAAATTTTCTTCTGGACATTTGAGGGAATTGATTTTCGTTAGTGATATCTTTATGGCCTATAAATTACCAAAATAGAGACGTACTTTATTCATGCTAGCAATATTATGAATCCAACATGATTGAAATTACATTTTTGCTAATACGGTAATTTACATTGTGCTAAAAAAAATCATATACCGTAAATTAATATTACTAATTATTATTAATATACTGTTATGCACGTACCTAATAGAGATTAGCAAACCTTTCAAGGTTCGGTTTGATTCGACAAACTTCCCAGTGTTTGTTTTTGGAGTTTGGATGCTTTATGTTTGCAAAGCATTGGAGCGAGCATCAGGTACAGTTGGTGCTTGGTCCAGTGCAAGGAGCGTGCAGTGGACATAAAAGCACAGTTTTTGGTTGAGTATTTCCAAAATTAGTTTTAAAAAAATGCTCTACCCCAGAAGTGTTTTACTTCTGGCTGGCTGTATGTGTTAAGGTTCGGGACAAGTTCGGGGTCGTGAATAGTGCGCCAAAGGTTTGAATGCACCACCCGAACTCGTACTTCAAGAGCTTTATTCATCTCTAGTACCTAACTCAAACATGAGTAAAGAAAGAAATAAAGCTTACAACACAGCAGCCACACCCACACCCTACTAGTTCCTGTACGACCAGAAACCTCTAGCTGCACAACTAAAAACCACAACTTGGACTTGGCTACCCTGTAGGCCATCCGACTGTTTCTTATTACCTCTGAGGAACCGAGTTATTGTTGCTGCTATGCACAATAATCAAGAAAAGGAAATTATGTAGGGGTAGATGGGGACCCAAGGTGAGAAAACTTAAAGAACATGCATAAAGAAGGAAAAAGTAGAATTGCAAATGAAAGCAAGGGATACCTCCCACCAACCTAACTGGGAACAGAGCAAGCACAGAGTAGTAACACAACTGGTCTCTGCTCAGTAGGCAAAGTCCCTTAGTTGCATGGCTAGATTTCTTAGCTAAAATCCACCTAAATATATAGCCAACAAAGGAGACTGGTGCAAGGTGAGTATAAATAACCCCACCTAAGCTGTGATATGAACCTATAATAAAAATAAAAAAGCAGGATACTCCATATTGCATATATCCTTAATAAAGTGGAGATGGTGAGGACTGACAGAAAGGGCATTGATGATGCACTTATCTTGCAGGAATGTGCATATATCTGGCACAACCCTATTTCAAGTCCAGAGATAGAAATAATCTGCTGCAGCTGCCTCGGTAATGGTCCAGTCAGGAAGCACCATGTATCTGGTAAATATTAAATAAAAATAAAAAGGGAGTGATAAAGGCACTGCTCATTGTGAAAAACAAGCAGGTAATGTCTTAATAGAAAATTAGTAAAAGAATAAATGTTATACGTTTCATTATCAGAACGATGTCCTCCTCAGATCAGGCATGCATGTGAGCAGCAACGTAACTTCAGGCCCAGGGGCCCCGATGCAAAAGCTCCAACGGGGCCCCCAATTATTGGAAATCTTTAATTGCATTAGCCTTTTTCTATAGGCCAAAGGGACTCTTGGGGTCTCCCTAGGCTGCAGGGCCCGGATGCGATCGCAACCCCTGCACCTATTGTAGTTACGCCCCTGCATGTGAGCAGTACAAAAAAGAGAATTTAAATGGACAAAAAAAAGGACAGGAAAAAAGTCATACACTGACATCATAGGGTCAAGGGACAGTGCACATAGACAGCAGCAAAGCAAGGGAAGAAAAGTAAAGATAAGGGAACAATCAGCAGTTGGACAGAGACCAGGCTGTGGCTTAGCAGAGATGAATACTAACCACACAGCAAGAGTTCACTGGATCGAGTCCCAAAATTGAGGCATGACATATACAAAGTGATACAAGGCATGGGGGAAGGAGTTCTGCAATCTCCTGTGCCCAGTGGGCTAGGAGTCACTCTATCCTACCAAAGTATTTGAATTTAAGATTAGAGAAGCAAATGTATATTTCTCTAAAGAGAAGGAAAGCATAGTCCTGATTCTCAACTTGTTATTCAGTGGGGGTCTATAAAGATAAAATATATGTTTTCTTAATGATTGCCCATTATTTTCATTTCCTTATCTCAAATGTTGACACACTTTGCTAACAATTTCCTAGAAATGGTGATGTATACCAGAAATAAGCCACTAACAGACATGACTCCCCTCCTGCAGGATTACCTAGATATACAATCTAATTGGATATATCTATAGCCGTGGTATTGTGTACAGTGTTGGCCAAAAGTATTGACACCCATGCAATTCTGTCAGATAATACTCAGTTTCTTCCTGAAAATGATTGCAATCACAAATTCTTTGGTATTATTATCTTCATTTAATTTGTCTTCAATGAAAAAAAAACACAAAAAGAATTGTCCTAAAGCCAAATTGGATATAGTTCCACATCAAACATAAAAAAGGGGGTGGACAAAAGTATTGGCATTGTTAGAGAAGCATCACATGATTTTCCCAATTTGTGTAATTAACAGCACCTGTAACTTACCTGTGGAACCTAACAGGTGTTGGCAATAACTAAATCACACTTGCAGCCAGTTGACATGGATTAAAGTTGACTCAACCGCTGTCCTGTGTCCTTGTGTGTACCACATTGAGCATGGAGAAAAGAAAGAAGACCAAAGAACTGTCTGAGGACTTGAGAAACCAAATTGTGAGGAAGCATGAGCAATCTCAAGGCTACAAGTCCATCTCCAAAGACCTAAATGTTCCTGTGTCTACCGTGCGCAGTGTCATCAAGAAGTTTAAAGCCCATGGCACTGCGGCTAACCTCCCTAGATGTGGACGGAAAAGAAAAATTGACAAAATTGAGATTTCAATGCAAGATTGTGCGGATGGTGGATAAAGAACCTTAACTAACATCCAAACAAGTTCAAGCTGCCCTGCAGTCCGAGGGTACAACAGTGTCAACCCGTACTATCCATCGGCGTCTGAATGAAAAGAGACTGTATGGTAGGAGACCCAGGAAGACCTAACTTCTTACCCCGAGACATAAAATAGCCAGGCTGGAGTTTGCCAAAACTTACCTGAGAAAGCCTAAAATGTTTTGGAAGAATGTTCTCTCTTTTTGGGCAAAGGCATCAACATAGAGTTTACAGGAGAAAAAAAGAGGCATTCAAAGAAAAGAACACGGTCCCTACAGTCAAACATGGCGGAGGTTCCCTGATGTTTTGGGGTTGCTTTGCTGCCTCTGGCACTGGACTGCTTGACCGTGTGCATGGCATTATTAAGTCTGAAGACTACCAGCATATTTTGCAGCATAATGTAGGTCCCAGTGTGAGAAAGCTGGGTCTCCCTCAGATGTCATGGGTCTTCCAGCAGGACAATGACACAAAACACACTTCAAAAAGCACTAGAAAATGGTTTGAGAGAAAGCACTGGAGACTTCTAAGGTGGCCAGCAATGAGTCCAGACCTGAATCCCATAGAACACCTGTGGAGAGATCTAAAAATGGCAGTTTGGAGAAGGCACCCTTCAAATATCAGGGACCTGGAGCAGTTTGCCAAAGAAGAACGGTCTAAAATTCCAGCAGAGCATTGTAAGAAACTCATTGATGGTTACCGGAAGCGGTTGATCGCAGTTGTTTTGGCTAAAGGTTGTGCAACCAAGTATTAGGCTGAGGGTGCCAATACTTTTGTCTGGCCCATTTTTGGAGTTTTGTGTGAAATGATCAATGTTTTGCCTTTTGCTTCATTCTCTTTTGTGTTTGTTCATTGAAGACAAATTAAATGAAGATAATAATACCAAAGAATTTGTGATTGCAATCATTTTCAGGAAGAAAACTGAGTATTATCTGACAGAATTGCAGGGGTGTCAATACTTTTGGCCAACACTGTATAACTGAATGCTGGAAACATGTGAACAGTCTGGGTAAACATTTTAACATTTGTTTTAGGCATTGAATCATAGCTAATACATTCCCCCTAAAACTAAATTTACGTCTCTGTTTACATCTAAGAATTAATAACGCCTCAAACCTTGCTAAGGCTGCTTTCACATCAGCGGTAATCGCTGATCGCGGCAGTTGGGGTGAAAAAAACGCAACTGCCGCGATTACCGCATAATGGCCGCACTTGCGGTTCACCTGCGGCAAGCCCATGCAATGTCTATGGCCCCGGTTTTCTCATCACAACCGCACTTGCCGCACACTTTCCGCAAGCCCCATAGACATTGCATGGGGCTTGCCGCAGGTGAACCGCAAGTGCAGCCATTATGCGGTAATTGCGGCAGTTGGCGCGATCAGCGATTACCATTGATGTGAAAGGGGCCTAAGTCTACCCAGGATTCAACTCAACCTTACAGAGTTCCTTGTATTATAAAGCAGGTATTCCCGAAATTCCCAAAAATGCATACTACTGATTTTACCATTGAAGAGTATCTGTCATCTACTTTGACAAGTCCGTTTTAGTAAATACTTGTATTTCACATAAAATGAAAATTCTGGAAGATCTTTTCCCACAACTCTGAGTTGTCCTTTTAGAAATCTATGAATTAGGCTGGGGCTATAGGGTCACTTTTGTCACTACACAGACCATTGTGCCAAAGATGGTGATGTGGTGCTGCTACATTGCAACATAATGCAGGTGAATGGGTTGCGCTTAGATGCCTATGGGACAGTGACTTTTTCCTGACTTGCTTGTTTGTGGTTGCTGTACCCTAGGGACTGCCAATGCAACCCCATTCACCATTATGTTGTGATGCAGCAGAGCAGCACACAAGTGATCTTTGGCTGCAGCCTAAATTTGCAAAATGGTTTTACTATTAGGGCCGGTTTTAGACAAAGTGGGTTCATGGGCAATTGCCCAGTCTGCCCCACCCCCTTTTCCCTTAACATTGGCCCTGGTTAACATTCTTTGTCAAAGGGCATGTCCCTGCACAATCTGACACTGACAGCACTGACTGGACTGAATCCACCAACTAGTAATGCCAAGATGTCAATTTATTCATGAATTTCTAGTGGGAATAAGAAGCATGGAACAATTCAGAGTTTGAAGAAATGAAGTTCCAGAATTCTTAATCATGGACTATACAACTAAATACTGAAAACAGATATGCCAGGAGAGTTGAGGTCTGTGTCCGGTATACAGCTGAAAAACTTTGAAGTCCTTTATTCAGGATTTTTGCACTCTACATGTTAATATCTTAAACTATTTCTGTACATTGTCTACATAGCAGATAGTTTTTAATTTACTAAATCTTTAATGATAGCTATATTGAATGACATATGTATATATCGTACATTTTTTAGTTTTACTAATACAATTTGGAAAGTTTCCACCTACACACATGCAATATATGATAAGACTCATATAGAGCAATTTACAGGTGAGAAGCTTTGGGTATGCAAGATATTTCCAGTTACATCATATATAATAAAAGCCGAAGGCCACTTCCGGAATACTACTTCCGTGATGGCCTTCGGACACATGGTCCTGATGTCACCACTGCGCGGTCACCCGGCTACAAGGAGCGGCGGAGGAACGTTCCGCTCTCGGAAGTTCCATCCGCCCTCCAGCCTCTCCCCTCCACCCACCACCGTACCTAGCGGGGGGCAGGGGGGCCGAGCGCCCCGTGCCCCAAGCCATGAGGGACCCATTGCCCCCACCCCCTGGGGGACCCCGTGCTGCCAGCCGTCCGCCGCGCGCCCGGAGAGGAGGGAGGACGGGACTTCCTGTCCTGCACCTCTGCCGCCCCTCCTCTCCTCCTACACCAGCCGCACACCAGCCGTGGTGAGTCTGCACCCACCCAGCTACGCCTCTGCCCTCCAGCCTCCCCTGCCCTCCAGCCTTCCCTGCCCTCCAGCCTCTCCTGCCCTCCAGCTTCTTCAGCCTCCCCTGCCCTCCAGCCTCCCCTGCCCTCCAGCCTCTCCAGCCTCCCCTGCCCTCCAGCCTCCCCTGCCCTCCAGCCTCCCCTGCCCTCCAGCCTCCCCTGCTCTCCAGCCTCCCCTGCCTCCCCAGCCTCTCCA
Source organism: Allobates femoralis (assembly GCA_033576535.1). Lineage (NCBI taxonomy): Eukaryota > Metazoa > Chordata > Amphibia > Anura > Aromobatidae > Allobates > Allobates femoralis. The sequence goes on from JARQOC010000004.1 coordinate 240,547,120, forward strand.
GCCTCCCCAGCCTCCCCTGCCTCCCCAGCCTCTCCAGCCTTCCCTGCCCTGCAGCCTCTCTCCTCCCGCCTCCGCTCTCCCTCCAGCCTCCGCTCTCCCCTCCAGCCTCCGCTCTCCCCTCCACCAACCTCTCTCCCCTCCACCAACCTCTCTCCCCTCCAGCCTCTGCTCTCCCCTCCAGCCTCCGCTCTCCCCTCCCGCCTCTGCTCTCCCCTCCCGCCTCCGCTCTCCCCTCCAGCCTCCGCTCTCCCCTCCAGCCTCTCCCTTCCCGCCTCCGCTCTCCCCTCCCGCCTCCGCTCTCCCCTCCAGCCTCCACTCTTCCCTCCAGCCTCCACTCTCCCCTCAAGCCTCCGCCCTCCAGCCTCCGCTCTCCCCTCCAGCCTCCGCTCTCCCCTCTAGCCTCCGCTCTCCCCTCTAGCCTCCGCTCTCCCCTCCAGCCTTCCCCCTCCAGCCTCCGCTCTCCTCTCCAGCCACCGCTCTCACCTCCAGCCTCTCTCCTCCAGCCACCGCTCTCCCCTCCAGCCTCTCCTCTCCCGCCTCCGCTCTCCCCTCACGCCTCCGCTCTCCCCTCCAGCCTCCGTTCTCCCTCCAGCCTCCGCTCTCCCCTCCAGCCTCTGCTCTCCCCTCAAGCCCCTCCCGCCTCCACTCTCCCCTCCCGCCTCTCCCCTCCCGCCTCAGCTCTCCCCTCCAGCCTCTGCTCTCCCCTCCAGCCTCCGCCCTCCCCTCCAGCCACCGCTCTCCTCTCCAGCCTCCGCTCTCCCCTCCAGCCTCTCCCCTCCAGCCTCCGCTCTCCTCACCCCTCCATATGCAATGTACAGTATGTGTATATATGTGTGTATGTAGTCACTTCCCTCACTTTGTCCGCACACATACACACACACACACACTTCGCTATACTTACCACCGACCCTGCATCAGCCGCCTTGATCCTCAGTTGACATGTCGCAACCCCCGAACTACTGGATCCAATATAGCGTCCAAGAAGTCTCCCCAAACTTCCCGAACGCCATATTGGATCCAGTCGTCCGCGGGCGGCGACATGCCAACTCAGGATCCAGCCGGCGGGGAAGATGCAGGGTCGGTGCTAACTATAGCGGAGTGTGTGTGTGTATGTGTGTGTGTGTGTATGTATGTATGTGTGTGCTGACCACCTCTGCCCACGGCGCTGCGCTGACCACTCTGCCCACGGCACTGCCCTGCCCACTCTGCCCACGCCACTGTGCTGACCAATCTCACCGCACTCACTGCTAACCACTGAGCCACAGCACTCACTGCTAACCACTGAGCCACGGCACTCACTGCTAACCACTGAGCCACCGCACTCACTGCTAACCACTGAGTCACCGCACTCACTGCTAACCACTGAGCCACCGCACTCACTGCTAACCACTGAGCCACCGCACTCACTGCTAACCACTGAGCCAGCACACTCACTGCTAACCACTGAGCCACCGTATACTCTGCTACCCACTGAGCCACATGTATACACACAATTCATTTCACCGCACTCCCCTAACTCTTAGTAAATAAACTATATATGGATTCTAGACTACCCGATTCTTTAGAATCGGGCCGCCATCTAGTAGTCTATAAACATCTAACATATTTTTCATGTACTAGGATACATTTTCAAAGCCTATGGTTCTCCAAAATTAAGGAATGTGTCCTTGAAAATGTAATAATAATCTTTATTTATATAGCGACAACATATTCTGCAGCACTTACAATTCAGAGGTTCATATACAAACAGTCATAAGTAACAATTATAAAAAATACAATAATTAAAGCAAATAGAAGACAACCCTGCTCATTAGAGCTTACAATCTACAATGAGGTGGGGGTGATACAAATTACAGGTGTTTATTTGCAATGATGGTCCAGCCATTTTGAAGAAATGTGGGATAGATAAAGGCTGCATGGATCATCACCAGCCAGACTGTGCAGAGCTTTTGGGTTTGGTGGAGTTTGACAGACAGTTAATTTCAGAGAAATAGTGAATGGGCTATAAATGAAGGACTTTGATTAGGGGGAATGATAGACCACCTTAAAAAGATGTGTTTTTAAGAAGCATCTAAAACTGTTTAAGTTGTGGATGGTCTTAATTTCTTGGCATAGAGCATTCCAGAATATTGGTGCAGCTCAGAAGAAGTCTTGGAGTCGGGAGTGGTAGATACAGATTAGTGGGGATGTTAGTCGAAGCTCGCTTGTAGAATGTAGAGAATGGTTAGAGTGATAGAGATGAAGGCAGAGAGGTAGGGAGGTGGCCGTGCTGTAGAGAGCTTTGTGGGTGAGAACAAGCAATTTAAATTGGTTTTAATAATGTATGGGCAGCCAGTGCAATTGACGTGCCCCGGGGCCGTGAGGGTTACTCGAGACCGGGCCCACAGCTTCTGTTGCTGGTGGGGGAAATACGGCGGTCAAGGCTCGGTCTCGTGGCCCTGGGGGTCAGGTTTAAAGACAGTTTCTGGCCTAGTGGTTTGGGATGATTCTCGTTACGCCACCTGTGGTATGCGGCTACTAGTGGCCGTGGCTGGTGTGTGGGACCTCTGGGATGATGGGAGTGCAGCTGTGATGGTTTCGCTCCCAACAGGTGGAGCGGATCCCCAGGGCAACCAGTATAGTCTATGGCGGTGGTAGGTCGTTGGGGGTGCAGGACTGAAGGCGCAGAATAACCGACAGACACAAGGGTTGAAGTCTCTGTTACCTTTACTGGTAGAAGTAGCAGGTTTGTTTAGGGTACCGTTCACAAGAGTTGTTAGGAGTCTGGGTGGCCTGGAAGCAAGTTGGGATTTTCTTCACCCGTAGAGTTCTGAGGCCTCCCTGTTGCGCTACTCTTGGCAGGTCCTGGCTGCCTGAAGCTAAGCTGCCACGCTCTCTCCTCCTGAGTACAGTCTCTTGCCCATATGACAGGTAGCTCAAGCCCCCTCTGGGTTATACTCCTCTGGCTGCTGTCCCTGAGCTCTTTAGTGCTGCTGTGCCTCCTAGGCTTTGTTGTGGATGAGAGACTTGGAATCTCCTGCCCTTAGCTGTTGGCTGCTGGGGCCTAGATTCCCCCACAGCCTCAGACTCCGGTATCCACTCCAGGCGCTCTGCACTGGGGTGAGCCTGGCAACGGGCTCCACTATCCAGACCTGCTTCTCCACTTCCTCAGACCCTCTCCTATGGGTCCCTCACACTGGCTAGTCTCTGTCCCGGGATGAGCCTTATGCTGCTCCAGTCCAAGGGACCTTTTCACAGTCCTCCTAGGAATTGAACTGCCTAACCCCGCCCTCGGACCAGAATTTATAGGAGGGGACCTCCCTTGGTTTCAGAGCTCCCCCCTCTGGCCTGGAGTTGGGAAGGTGTGGTGTGTGGTGGTTTACCTGGTGTGGATACCTTCCCTTGCTTGCAAGCACAGCATGGTCCCGCGAGGGAGGTAATGCCAACATGGGACTCTGGGGTGCCACACAATGACCTGCACAGAGCGGAAGCATCCGGGTAATGGTTAGCCAGATAGGTGACCCTGGCTACTAAATTAAGGATGGACCGGAGAGGAGTAAGTCTAGTGAAGGGGAGGCCAATTAATAGAGAATTACAATATCAAGGCGGGAGTGGATCAGTGCCATAGTTAGGGCTTTTGTTGTTTCCATGGTGAGAAAGGGGCGGATTCTAGTGATTTTTTTAGGTGCAAGTGACAAGTGTGGGGCTACAGCTTGTATATAGGAAAGATTGGTGTCAAACATAACACCCAGACAGCAAACCTGCTACCTAGGCGTTATTGTGGTACCACACACTGAGCAGGTGATGTCAGATTTAGGAAGATTATTGGAGGGCGGGAGCAGATAAATTCAGGTTTGGAAAGGTTGAGTATTAGATAGAGAGAGGACATGATGTTGAAAACTGCCGTTAGACAGTCATTGGCATTCTGTAATACAGCGGGGGTAAGATCAGAAGAAATGTATAGTTGTGTGTTATTAGCATAAAGATGGTACTGGAAGCCAAATCTGCTGATGGTCTGTCAAAATAGAGGCTGTGTAGAGCAAGAAGAGGGCCAATGACTAAAACCTGAGGGACACCAATAGTGAGGGAAAGAGGATTAGAAGAGGAACCAACAAATGTTACACTGAAGGAGCAGTCAGAGAGACAGGAAGAGAACCAGGAAAGAGTGGTGTCCTTTATGCCAAGTGAGTGGAGCATAGCGAGTAGGAAATCATGGTCGACACTGTCAAAAGCTGCAGAAAGGTCAAGAAGAATATGCAGAGATTGGTTTCCATTACGTTTTGTCATCAGATGGTCACTTTAATGAGGGCAGTTTCTGTAGAATGTAGGGGCAGAAAACAGAATGAGAGTGAATGGAGAAAGTAACAGTTGAGGAGGGAATAGACCAGGCACTCCAAGAGTTTAGAGATGAAGGGGAGATTGGAGACTGGTCTGTAGTTATTTGTGCAGGATGGGTCAAGAGACGTTTTCTTTAGTAATGGAGTAATGACAGAGTGTTTGAAGAAAGAAGGGAAGATACCAGAAGAGAGGGAGAGATTGAAGATTGTAATTAGGTGAGTAGAGACGACTGGAGAGAGAGACTGAAGTAGGTGTGAGAGAATGGATTCAGTGGTGCATGTAGTAGGACGAGAGGAAGAGAGAAGCCTGGAGATGACTTCTTCTGTGATTGGGTCAAATGTGGAGAGTGAGCTAGAGCAGATGTGGGGAAGGATGGGGATAACGGATGTAGTGACCATCTTAATCTGTAGGACTCCTCCAATACCACAGTGTTGGCGGCACTTGACTCCTGCTGCCTTCCATTGGTGTGCAATACTCTGCAGAGCCTTATCTTAAAAAATAGAAAGAAAAAAAATATTATTGTGTAGGCCTTCTATAGAGTCAAAACTGTTCTGGCCCATTGCATTATGCACCCAAAAGACCTCCAAAGATGTCCTTTGGCAACTGGTAATAAGGAATTAGCTACAGATACTTTAAGTTTATAAATTGTGAGAGGGGAGTCTCCTAAGATCTGACATGTTTTTGCAACACATCAACACAGATGTTTGATCATATGGAAAACTTTTGAGACCAGGAAAGCATTCTGAACTCTTTGTCATGTTCCATAAACCATTTCTGAACAATTTATGCAGTGTGCCAGGATGAATTATCTTTCTAAAAGAGGCCACTGTTATTAGAGAATGCTGTTCTAATTGAGAGGTGTATTTTGTCTGTACAATGTTAGTTGGTAAGTGTCAAAGTAACATCCACATGTCAGGACCCAAGGTTTAGGCCATGACTAACAAAATGTCTATATGACTGTCTGACTGGTGTAGTTTGGCAATATTGATTCTAGATTATTAACGTACATGAAATAAACTGGAGATGTTATAAGGATTTCACTCTGTACATGGAAATTAATTTTTAATATGCAAATTTGGTCCTCCTGAGTCTTGAATGTCGATGTGCAGGAGTTTGTGGTCCACATAGGCTAGGTGCTTACATGATAACTTTTTTTTTTTGATATTTAGATGAGTGGTACATGTCAAGGTAACATGCACATGAATGTAAGGACCGAAAATATCCACGCTGAACATTACCCACTTGCAGTTTGCCTTCTTCCCACAATAAGTACTAATGCCATCTTTTCCCCAGTTTAGCAATTCACATGCACCTAGCTGTCCACATGATCTTAAAGAAAATGGGATTAATCAAACTAGATCAGCTACTTCCATAACTCCTTTGTCCAGTTCTAATGTGCATGTGGCAATTGTACATGCTTTTCACAATGGATTTGAGACTGGTGTGGGCACCAAATAAGGTAATTTGATGTACAGTAGCTCTTTGATCTTTACATGATCCCTGACACCTCTGACCCTGTCACTAGTTCATGAGTTGTCCTCCTTTGGCCCCAATGCATCCCAGCAGTTCACATACATCATTTTGTCAGTCACTCATTTCTTTACAGGTCATTTTTCCTTGTTTGACCACATGGCCTTCAAGACATGGTGGTGCCAACTACCGTGTTTCCCCGAAAGTAAGGCCCCCCCGATTGTAAGGCCGCCTGGGGGTAAAGGGGGGGCCTGCCAATGTAAGGCCTCCCCGATTATAAGGCCTTACAACCGGGGGGGCCAATGTAAGGCCGCTAGCGGAGGGGGGGGGGGAGCGGGAGCGGGTCGCACGTCACGTGCGCCCGCTCATTACATATGCACTGCATCCCCTGTCAATCAGCGACAGGGGGAGCAGTGCATTATACTGTATATATGGGCCCCCTATTGCTGGCACACTCCCCCCTGTTATGAGGCCCCCACCGCTGCTGCTGCTGAAGACATCTTACCCTCCAGGGTCTTCTTGCAGCAGCCAGCGCGTCCGTCCGTCCTCTGTACTCGGCGGTCTCCCGGATCATGTGACCGGCCCGTCGCAGTCGCGATGACGTCATGCGCTGCGACGGGTCACATGATCCGGGAGACCGCCGAGTACAGAGGACGGACGGACGCGCTGGCTGCTGCAAGAAGACCCTGGAGGGTAAGATGTCTTCAGCAGCAGCAGCAGCAGCGGTGGGGGCCTCATAACAGGGGGGAGTGTGCCAGCAATAGGGGGCCCATATATACAGTATAATGCACTGCTCCCCTGTCGCTGATTGACAGGGGGATGCAGTGCATATGTAATGAGCGGGCGCACGTGACGTGCGACCCGCTCCCGCAGTGTCCCAGCAGGAGGGGGCCTGTAGGCCACACTGCTGGGGCACCCAATGTAAGGCCCCCCCGAAAGTAAGGCCGGGGGCCACTTTTGGCCCCAAAAGAATGTAAGACAGGGCCTTACTTTCGGGGAAACACGGTATATCCAACCCATTTATAATTGCGTTTTGTCATCAGCGTATTAACTTTACCTGTCTTCATTACATTACTTCACTCAATGGACTTTCTGTTTTATATGTATTTTTAGTGAAATACAGTACAGACCAAAAGTTTGGACACACTTTCTCATTCAAAGATTTTCTGTATTTTCATGACTATGAAAATTGTAGATAAACACTGAAGGCATCAAAACTATGAATTAAAACATGTGGAATTATTTACTTAACAAAAAAGTATGAAACAACTGAAAATATGTCTTATATTCTAGGTTCTTCAAAGTAGCCACCTTTTGCTTTGATTACTGCTTTGCACACTCTTGGCATTCTCTTGATGAGCTTCAAAGCAGCACAGCACCCCCACACCATCACACCTCCTCCTCCATGCTTCATGGTGGGAACCAGGCATGTAGAGTCCATCCGTTCACCTTTTCTGCGTCACACAAACACATGGTGGTTGGAACCAAAGATCTCAAATTTGGACTCATGAGACCAAATCACAGATTTCCACTGGTCTAATGTCCATTCCTTGTGTTCTTTAGCCCAAACAAGTCTCTTCTGCTTGTTGCCTGTCCTTAGCAGTGCTTTCCTAGCAGCTATTTTACCATGAAGGCCTGCTGCACAAAGTCTCCTCTTAACAGTTGTTGTAGAGATGCTGCTAGAACTCTGTGTGACATTGACTTGGTCTCTAATCTGAGCTGCTGTTAACCTGCGATTTCTGAGGCAGGTGACTCGGATGAACTTATCCTTCACAGCAGAGGTGACTCTTGGTCTTCCTTTCCTGGGGCGGTCCTCATGTGAGCCAGTTTCTTTGTAACGCTTGATGGTTTTTGCAACTGCACTTGGGGACACTTTCCCAATTTTTCAGGCTGACTGACCTTCAGATCCTAAAGTAATGATGGCCACTCATTTTTCTTTACTTAGCTGCTTTTTTCTTGCCATAATACAAATTCTAACAGTCTATTCAGTAGGACTATCAGCTTTGTATCCACCAGACTTCTGCACAACACAACTGATGGTCCCAACCCCATTTATAAGGCAAGAAATCCCACTTATTAACCCTGACAGGGCACACCTGTGAAGTGAAAATCATTTCCGGTGACTACCTCTTGAAGCTCATCAAGAGAATGCCAAGAGTGTGCAAAGCAGTAATCAAAGCAAAATATGGCTACTTTGAAGAACCTAGAATATAAGACATATTTTCAGTTGTTTCACACTTTTTTGTTAAGTATATAATTCCACATGTGATAATTCATAGTTTTGATGCCTTCAGTGTGAATCTACAATTTTCATAGTCAATAGTCATGAAAATACAGAAAAAACTTTTGGTCTGTACTGTATATTTATTACATTTAATCATCAACCTGATCACAGGGTGGAACAATGGCTGTATCTGTGCAGCTATAAGTAAATTAATTTTACCCAAGGACAATGAGGTATGGAATATGAGCTCATGCTAAATTTGGGAACCTGACTGATTAACTGGCCTGAATGAAAATATCTGTTCTTATTATGACTTATAATATGACACCAGCGTGCCTCTGTGCCTTGGATGAGTTCCAGGAATTGCTATTTTACAGCCTGAATGCAGCCTTAGAATAGACAAGTAGTAGAGAGTTTATGGATTAGTAATATTTCACACAGTGGCTTCTATTGTGAATTTAACCCAGTGATTCCCAGGGGAACATAGGGGTACAGGCATATAGGATTACAAAAATACCCTCCTGTAATACCTTCTGATCCACCTTTGTAAGATAAACACAAAGTGCAGCTTCTTATTCACTCCCCCTCTCCACACACTAATAGCTACTACTATGTAGAGATGAGAAAAGGAATTTGGTGTGAGTTTTAGAGGAGGGATCTGGGAGGGGAGACGTGTAAGATAATGGAATGGGGAGCAACAGAAAGAGCATCAGAGAAGGGCGGAATATTATAGCAAAAGAAAAGGTCTGGGAGTGATGAAGAGGAGGAGAGACAGGAGGAGAGCTGGGGAAGGATTACAGGGAAAGACATAGGCAAAAGAGTGTGGAGGGAGGGAATGACAGAAAAAAGTCTGAGAAAGGGGAGGGATAAAAAGAGGCACACAAGGGAACAAAGTTACAAAAAGTAAGCAGTCTATTTGTAAAGTTTCTTTATAAGCAGAGGCTCTGCAGCGTCTCTATATACAGGAGCAGGAGCTGCAAGTAAAATGCAGCATGGTTTGGTATCCTCTACACTTTAGGACATAACTCTGTTGCCATACAAGAACAAACTAGTGGATGTGACCATCAATACCAAGGACAAGCCCCAGTTTTACCTTCTCTGCATAGAGGTAACACCTCTCCTTGAACACTGCTTGAGCCTTCAGGTAAAGCTACCAGCTGTGGTCCTGCCCAGGAATCAGTCCTCACAATTTGTGCCCTCAAGACAAAGGCATCTTCTGCAGGTCCTCTGACTACACATTGGATTTAGTGCTGGATCTGATGTGTTGGCTGCAACATGTGCCTCTACGGAGACTTCAGAGCTTCTTATTGCAGTAAAGCAGGACTTGTGTGAATTGTTCTTAGACCTTATTGTGAGACATAGATGTGGTCACATTTGTTACAAAGCAGTGACAGTGACAGTGAGCAGTGTGAATTTGGCATGTAGGTTGCACTCACTGCTGATGCACTGATCTGCACCATGCTGACACCAGGATGGACTTTCCTTCTGCCTCTCTTATTTATATCTGCCTCTTGCCTGAGTCAAGGGCAAGGTGAGCAGGACATGGAGCTGCCACTCCAGTACTATGATGACAATGGTGAGTAGAAACTGAGGAATGGAAGGGATATTTGAACTAATTTTAGGATATCTATTAATTAAAATATTTACATAAATACAAAGGAGATAACATTAAATTTTAAATGTGTCAGTAAATATTTACACATAATGGAAACATTGGAATTAGTGTTTCCCCAACAGCAGTTTATGTGGTTTGAGATGAGAAAATATTTTATAAAAAACAAATGCTCAAACAGAGATCGTTGGCTTACAATGGAGGGCTTGTGTGTACACACTTTAAGATACAGAACTCCACATATATAAACTAATGCTGAGTTCAGATTCCAGGCAGTGTTTCCATGGGCACCTTGCACATTATGTTGGCTCAGAGTAACTATAAGATATTTTGAAGTTACTATGGTAAAGTGACAATGAAGTTTTGCACTGTACAAGTTTGATGTCCTAAGATCAGATGCTAAACCTGTAAGTGGGCAATTCACCTAATTGCTAATGATGGCGTCACTTGTCTCTGTAGGGATAAAGATATGCATTGTGTTCAGAGTGAAATATAATCATGGGGCGAATATTACTCTCTTATTTGATGGAGTCTGTTATAGTTTAGATTGTCTTTGGCGCCATACTAATAAAAGAGAAGATTTGGACATACTTATACATATCAAAGTATAGATGTGTGGATACTTAGCATTTATTACCAGTCAGTCATTTTATGGAATTCTTAGTTTGTGCATTACTGTGTCATGTCATTGCCTGCAATAACCTTTCTTAAGGCCCAGTTACACACACACATAATTGTGCAGAGATTGTTCGCAGATCTCTGGCTGCAGTGAAATCATGGACACATTGTTCCATTTTGTGGCCGTGTACAAATGGAACAAGGTGTCTATGATTTCACTGCAACCAGAGATCTGCGAACAATCTCTACACAATCATCTGTGTGTGTAACTGGGCCTTTAGGCTGCTTTCACCTACGATTTTTGTGAATTCAGGGGGATGCGGGTAAAGCCTGCATCCCCTCGGATGCCCCCGAAGTCCCCTGCAATGATGCAACTGGATGTTCCTGCATCAGTATTATCACTGATCTGGGCTCACAGTAGTAATAACCGGTGCAGGAGCATCCTCTTGCATCCATTAGTGTACCTTTTATTCCTGGATCCGCGGTTGTAAATGACACGCCCCATAAAGGCGTGTCATTTAGAACTGTGGATCCGGGTTACATACCTGCATTGCCCCTGATCCGGGTGGTCATGGTCACGGACACCAAAAATGCAACAAGTTGTGTTTTTGGTCTCAGTGAAAAAACCATGACAACCTGGATCAGGGGGAGAAATAAAAAACTGGATGCACCCGCAAGTTCCTGCGGGCCTATTAAAAGTCAATGGGGCTGAAAATGGATGCAGGTGCATCCAGTTTATGCTGGAAACACCCGGATGCCAAAAAACAACAGTGTGAAAACAGCCCTAGTGTACTATTCCAATTTATTTCAACTAAAGTAAATAGGTATTCATCCTGACTGTACTATAAACATGAATACTTGGTTCAGTCAAACATGCATGTTGCTTTCAATTTGGATTGGGAAATAGGATTCTGGAACTTATTTTTGTGACAAAGGATTGGATTGGTTGAAATTGATGATTCTAATTTGCCTTAAAATCTTCCATTGCAATGGCAGTTGGGTGACCCTTGAGATATTTTGAGTTGTGATTAGCTTGTGTGTTTATCACTTTCTCTCCAGAAATTTTTTGTGTTTTTGTGCATTTTCTTAAAGAGGTTGTCTGGGACTAAGGCTAAAGGCCCCGTTTCACGCTTCAATGTGTCAGCGAACCAACCAACGATCCGACTTGACCTACATCGCTGGAACGATGTTCAATGATCGCTAGTGAGGAGTCACACGTATAGAAATCGTTAACGATGCAGCAACGATTACGAGACAAGCAATGATATTTGCGGTCGTTAGATTGCCTACATGCTTCACTTCTCAATAGGCGAGGTCGTTAACGACATCGTTTTCAAGGTGTCACACACACCCATGCTGCAGGTTGGACAAACGCTCATTGTTTGGTTTAAGGTCCGGTTCACAAACCTCCGATGAACGATCTGCCTTATTATCATTGATCGGATGTACATGTCACACTGAATGAGGTTGTTACGACTTTGTATGAATGACTGAAAACCCTTGACGTTTCAACGATATCGTTAAAGATATCGTAGTGTGTGATGGGGCCTTAAGTCATCAATATTTCATTGGTTGGGATGTAATAGAGGGGAAGAAAGTGCGCCATAGGGTCTTATCTCAATTGTATATAGTCAATTTTCTATATGGATCCACTCACCTGGTTTAGTTGTGTATGACACAACAACCATATGCACCTCCGAGTAAAATCCACAGCATCCACAGAACTGCAGCAATCCATCGGTATAGCAGATCAAATATAAAAGGAGAAAGAAAAAACCCGCTTCACGATCACGCTGTCCTCGAAGATAATAAATTCATGTACCCGTGGACTCCGACCAAGTCTTTATTCCACTGTAAACTCTATGCGTTTTGTGTACACACTGTACACTTCCTCAGGAGTTAAAGTTCCAACCCCTGAGGAAGTGTACAGTGTGTACACGAAACGCGTAGAGTTTACAGTGGAATAAAGAGTTGGTCGGAGTCCATGGTTACGTGGATTTATTATCTTTGAGGACAGCGGGATCGTGAAGCCGTTTTTTTCTTTCTCCTTTTATATTGGTTGGGGTGTGACAACCAATTTCCCACAATGCTAGGATGTGGCCATGGCCAATTACTGCACCTTTTATTGATTCGAATCAAGGGCAAATGTGCAGTATCCATTCGCAGCCACTATCTTATTGACAGAGCTGTGCAACTCTACAGCTTGGCACAACTGGTTGCCGCCGGCAATAGAAATAGCTGATTGGTTGAGATACCAGGTGTCACACCTTCACTGATTATATATTGGTGATATATCCTAAGGGTACCATCACACTTGGCGACGCATCAGCGATCCCGACAACGATACGACCTGGTAAGGATCGCTGGTGCGTCGCTATGTGGCCGCTGGTAAGATGTTGAACAGTCAGATCTCACCAGCAACGCAGCAACGATCCGGAATGATACGGAGGTTGTTGGGACCCTGTTTCTCAGACCTGTAGTATTGAGGTTGTTGGTCGTTCTCCCTGTCAAACACACCGATGCATGCTGCCCAGCGGGACCCCAAGGATCAAAAAATGGTCCAGGCGACTCTGACACGACCAGCGATCTCACAGCAGGGGCCTGGTCGCTGCTAAGTGTCAAACATGGCGAGGTTGCTGTTGCGTCGCCAAACTTGTAACTTAGCAGCGATCTAGCTAGCGATCTCGCTTAGTGTGACGGGAGCTTAAGCATAGACCATCAAGATAGAAAATCTGGAAAAAAACTTTCAGGATCCTATACACATTAGATTAAAGCAGGTGTATATGTTTATATTGTTATTAAATTACCCTTTTGTTGTCTGTGAGATAAGCCTCTGAGAGAGCTGTCTGGCAGTGGAATTCTCCTCTGTCCATATTAAAAACACATGAACAATCAGCTGTGCTGAGGATTTATATGTAAAGAAAAGTTTGAAGAGAGAGTTCTTGACCTAATCAGCATTTGGCTAACATCTATGCTAAAACACTCATGCATGTCCTCATCATATCCAGCCTTGTCTACTGCAACCTCCTGCTCTCTGGCATCTGCTGTAGCACTCTTGCATCCCTCCAATCTCTCCTAAACTTTGCTGCCCGACTAATCCACTTGTCTCCCCACTATTCCTGGCCTTTCCTCTCTGCGAATCACTTCACTGAGTCCCCATTTCTCAGAGTCTCCAGTTCAAAACCCTAACTATGATATACAAAGCCATACACAATCTGTCTCCTTTATACATCTGTGATATGGTGTCCTGGTACTCACCTTCATGCAACCTGTGATCCTCACAAGATCTCCGTTTCTACTCCCCTCTTATCTCTTCTTCCCACAACTGCATACAAGATTTTTCCCATGCATCTCCTATACGCTGGGACTCTCTGCCCAACACATCAGACTTTTACCTACCGAGGAAACCTTCAAAAGGAACCTGAAGACCCCCTCTTCCGACAAGCCTACAACCTGCAGTGACCCTCAGTTCACTAAATTGCTGAACGTCACCTAAACCGCTACATGACCAGTTCTACCCTCTACTAATGTATCATCACCCATCCCTTGCAGTCTGTGAGCCCTTGCAGGCAAGGTCCCCTCTCCTCCTGTACCTGTGTGTGCCCAGTATTGCTCATAATTATTGTACTTGTTGTTTGTATTACCGCAACTTAGGCTCATTGCCATTGATCAATGTTGTATATGGTTACCTCGGTAACTAATTGCAAGCTGATGTTACAAGGAGGTGGGTTCAAATAAAGGGTTACACCCACCCACCCCTATGGATTGTACCCGTGGAAGTGCCACTAACGGTGTGAAATGGACGTCGTGCCTTAATCCCTCGTCCTCTGACCCGCTACCCCTCACCATGTAAGTCCCTGCACACCAATAAAGAAGACATCCTAAGGAATCCTGTGTGCAGCTTTGTCTTTTCTCCAAAACTGGATGTGACGTATCACTGTTTCTAGGAAGTATGCACCAGGTAAACTAGGCGTGCTGAGTGTGTGACACTTGAGAAAGATCTCGGGACACCTCAGACCCGAACGGCAGCTGATCAACCTCCCTGAGAAGGATTTTTGCACCATGGATGTGGCGCTGGCCGAACCTGAAACCGTGAGTTTTGAGACTATTTTGTTTAATAAGGCATTGTGCACACAGAGGCATTGGTGAAAACCAGCGGTGCAGTCCTGCAGTGTGCATCAGCAGGAAAGAGAGGAAATGTCAGCTGAGGGTGGTGAAGAGGATGATTACATGCCAGGTAGGGAGGACGCGGGAAGATTTTTCATTCAATGTAATGAAAAAGATGAGATTGAAGTGATTGGCAATAAGAGGATAATGCAGGGAGAGCAAATGTTGGGCAGTGTAGCTCGGGGTTAAACCCGTTGGTCTCTTTAGGAGGCGCACAAGGAGGGGCAAGGGGAATAGGGGAGGAAGGTGTCCAGGGCACAAAAAGACGAAACAATCACTTATCTCAGGGAGACCAGTCAAAGAAAACACTGCGGGCAGCCAGCAAAAGCGCTCAAACACAGTGAAATCCTAGGTGCATTGCCCCCTGGGAAATACAAATGTGCAAATAGAGTCCGTGGAGCTTCGTTTAGGAGTCTCAAACATGGGACTAGCCAGATATTCCTCCAGGGAAAGACCTAGCCATGGGTGGCTCCTTGAGGAGACCACCATAACCACCAGATTAAGTGGCCCTTTCAGTCAATATCCAGCTCTTTATGAGTTTAAAGATATGACAAGGGAAATACCAAATCCAGGTATCCATCCACAGACAGCTGTTTCGGGGTTTTGCCCCTCATCAGTGTGGAGTAGGATTCTGGCTAGGTGGGAGCAATGCCTGGTAGACCGATATAACAAAACAATCACTGATCTCAGGGAGACCAGTCAAAGAAAACACTGCGGGCAACTTGAAACCATGAGTTATGAGACTATTTTGTTTAATAAGTCATTGTGGACACAGAGGCATTGGTGAAAACCAGCGGTGCAGTCCTGCAGTATGCATCAGCAGGAAAGAGAGGAAATGTCAGCTGAGGGTGGTGAAGAGGATAATTACATGCCAGGTAGGGAGGACGCGGGTAGATTTTTCACTCAATGTAATGAAAAAGATGAGATTGAAGTGATTGGCAATAAGAGCCTGGGGCATAAGATTTATGTACTGGCTGAGAAAGAAGTCAGGCTTTACTGGACTATACAATCTCTAACTGCTTATGAGCAGAGTAACAGAGTACCATGAAGGTTAAGTTCTGTTCCTCTGCATTATAAAAATTTGACCTGTTAGGGATATGTCAGAAGATTGTCCACTGGCTTCAGTAGCAACTATCAGAACTGTGAATACATATCTAAACTATAAGGGTATGTGCACATTATCTGAAGGTACTGCGTGTTGGACGCAGTGCCTCTGAACCTAAAGGAAGTCACGGGTGAATTCAGGGAGACCACAGCTGCCCTGTACTCACCATCTGCAGTGGGTGCAGGGTGGATTTTCTCTGTATTCATCCACTAGAGCTTACATCGTGCAGTAACCATCACCGCAGCTGATATAATGCTGTGGTGGGAAGAAGGAGTTCTAGAAATCCCATCCACTGTGATTGTACAACACAGCATTTTTGAGGCAATGGTAATATGCTACGTCCAAAACACTGCTAATTCAGATCGGGTGTACGCAGTCTAACAGGCTGACCAAATACTGAGATAAATAACTCACTAAATAATGAGGTAAATGACTCTCCAAATACTGAGGAAAACACTCACCAGATACTGAGGTAAAACACTGACTAAATATTGAGGTAAACCACTCAACAAATACTGAGGTAAAACACTCACCAAATACTGAAGTAAAAAACTCACCAAATACTAAGGTAAAATGCCCACCAAATACTAAGGTAAAAAACTCACCAAATACTGAGGTAAATAACTCACTAAATACTGAATTAAAACACTGACCAAATACTGAGGTAAAACACTCACCAAATACTGAGGTAAAACGCTGATCAAATACTGAGGTAAAACACTGGTCAAATACTGAGGTAAAGAGCTCACCAAATACTGAGGTGAAACACTCGCCAAATACTGAGGTAAAACACTCACCAAATACTGAGGTAAAACACTCGCCAAATACTGAGGTAAAACGCTCACCAAATAATGAGGTAAAACACTCACCAAATACTGAGGTAAACAGCTCACCAAAAACTGAGGTGAAATACTCGCCAAATACTGAGGTAAAACACCTACCAAATACTGAGGTAAAACACTCATCAAATACTGAGGTAAAGAGCTCACCAA
The DNA here is from genome assembly GCA_033576535.1 of Allobates femoralis. Lineage (NCBI taxonomy): Eukaryota > Metazoa > Chordata > Amphibia > Anura > Aromobatidae > Allobates > Allobates femoralis. The sequence continues at coordinate 240,563,625 of JARQOC010000004.1, forward strand.
ATACTGTGGTAAAACACCAAATACTGTGGTAAAAACACTCACCAAATACTGAGGTAAAACACCAAATACTGTGGTAAAACACTCACCAAATACTGAGGTAAAACACCAAATACTGTGGTAAAACACTCACCAAATACTGAGGTAAAACACCTACCAAATACTGAGGTAAATAACTCACCAAATACTGAGGTACGAGGAGAAACTAGAGGAAAGAAACAACGCACAGAGGGTCTTAACCAATAAACAAAAGGCTATTGGTGTATTACCAAATAAGCTCACCTTATGTGGTTGTGTGAGACACAACCACTATACACGCCTTGGCTGCAGCGAACCACCCGTAGATCATAGGATATAAACACGCTGTGGAGATGGATGGAGGAAGTGTGAAGTTCCACACGAAACGCGTAGGAATAAAGGCTCTATTCTTTTACTCCGGACTGACATCTGTATGATTGGCAGCGCGATTATCTCCATCCATCTCCACAGCGTCTTTATATCCAAATATTGAGGTAAAACACCTATTAAATACTATGGTAAAAAACTCACCAAATATTCAATGTGCAAATGTGGGCTGAATGAACAGGTTCCTGAAAAGCAGGTGCAGATGCCATCTAAGTGTCATCCCAGTGCTGTTTTTCACAGTGCAGTTTCATTGAAACTTTGAGGAAACACTCTATTTTTGTTTTCCGTCCGTAAAAAAATAAACTTGTATAGTAAAAAGGGAAAGAAGGGCAAACTGAAAAAAAAAAGGTTTGTTTTTCACATGAGGAATGAAGTGCACACGTAAATGAAACCAGTGGTTTAACTTGAAACTCATAGGCCCAGATGCAAATTCTCCAACAGGGCCATCATTAATTGCAAATCTTTAATAGTATTAGTCTTTTTCCATAGGTCAAAGGGACTTTTGGGGCCCCCAAGGCTCCAGGGCCCAGGTGCGATTGCAACCCCTGCACTTATTGTAGTTATGCCCCTGAATGAAGCCTTCGTGAACTTCAGTTTATGGTGAATGGTTAAGCTTCACTTTGTTGTTTTTCAGTTCCTTTACAGAGGGAATAGTTTTCCCAAATGTTGCATTGAAGGTCTTATCAGAGGGCTGATAATTACTACCAGGCTAGAAGGGACATGTTAGTAATATGTTGTTGTACTAAGTGCCTCTATTTCCGTTTTGCTTTGATCACTGATTTGTAGCATTGTGGGAAATGAATAGCATGACAGTGGTTTTTTATAAACATATGAAGAGCTAGCTTCCAGCCTGCAGCCTTTTTTTTCTTCATGCTTGTCCCCAATTTCCCTCTTACTTCACTCCAAAGAAACGAATCACAAATAAACATTGAATGTAAGTGAAGTGTAGTAAAATAAGGCTTCTTTGAGAGTTATTACTGATGAGGAATGTGTATTTGTATAGCTGGGATGTGTCCGTGAGTGAGAAGCATTGATAGTAAACCATGAAATGCTGGAATGACAAAATAATGGTCTGCGCTTAGCAATATTTCACAGATTAAATTTACATGAAAAGTTGAGTATTTTTGCAAGTACATTGTATTACTTATCTTATACTGAAGCTGTATTACAATTGAGAATTGTGTCCAAAATTCTATATTTTGATATTGGAATCCATTTTTTGGGAATGTTAAGTTTTGGTATACACTTATACATAGCAGCTTAAACCATACCTCAGAAGATGATGGAAGGTGCCAGGTGGGGCACCGAAACGCGTTGGAGTAGAAGAATAAAGAATGAGAATCTGCTTTATGAAACTCTGACTCTCATGTGAGTTTTCTTGGACTTGAGCAGCACGGACCGTGACACACCTTTTTCCCATCATCTTCTGGATTTCACCACGTGTGAGTGGTCGCTGGAGGTCCTGCGGCAGCTTGGAGTACTGATGCTCTTTGAACCAGTTGTGGGGATCACAACTGTATAAGGTGAGTGGATCCATAGCACCACCTTCATATCTTGTAGTGTCTCTAGTGATAGGGCTGTATTGCGCCACTTGTCCCCCACCCCTCTTGTATGTAAACCGTACCTCCACCTTCAAATGGAAAACAATTATAGTGCCAGACTTTGAAGTATAATCCTTTCTCTATGGGTATATGTACATGCGTCTTATATGTGTGGACTAGCATACCCGCATCAATTTTGAAGCTGAATATGCTTCAGGAAAATGCCTGGTGTTTTTCCTTAAAGTGTAAATGTCATTTCATTGAAAAAAAAAAAAAAAAAGAAGAAAACAATACTGCACTGGTTGTTAATGATGGGTCACATAGTAGCTAAGATAATGCATTTTTCTGCCGTATAACTTATTTTCTCACATTTTTCTGTTCTATTTTGAAAATCAGCATTTTCTGTATGTGTGGGAGTGGCCAGCAGCTCATTGGGATTAGTGCAGTGTTATGTAATAGCAGAGAAAGGGTTATCAGAGATCCTGAGCTATGTGGAGCCAGAAGACAAGGGGTTAACAGACATTATGACACATCTTTCTGGCAGCAACTAGTCTGACCTAATCCTGAACTCTGATGTTGCTTAGCAACTCTGCTCTGAGCCAGCCTAAAATGATACATTGTTAAAAATCCGTATTCACTGTAGACAGCTGTGACTGAAAAAACGTGTCTGTTTCACACACAGTGCAGAGGGGACACATTGTAGAAAGATTATGATTGGTTTGCAACCAGAATTTTCTAGTGAAGTATATTACAAAGTTTATTAAAATCACTTGTTCTACATTATTATCAAATAAAAATTTAAATGGCTGTTACACTTTAAGTACCTTCTTTGTCATCTTTTTTGTCTTGTTTGTGGTGTCTTTTCTAAATAATACTATATGGCAAATAGAGGCAGTTTCTAAGCTGAAGCCTCCTAAAGAACGGACCAGTCACTTCTTAGGCTGGCTTCACACCACGGTTTTTAGAATCCTGTTCTGTCCGGTTTTAACAGGACAGAGCAGAATTCGGTTTTGCCTGCCATGTATGCCTATAGTGCCAGATTGGTCCTATTTGGCCATCCGGTTTTGTGTATTCTGTGCCAGATTCGTTTTTGTCCGATTTTTCACTGTCCCCAAAATCAGAGACTGCAATGTTTTTGGGCTACGGTGAAAAATCCGGACAAAACCGGACAGAAATTAATCCGGTGCGGTCAGTTGCACTTAACATGGGAGTCTATTGGCGCCGGATCTGGGAAAAAACTGTTGTTTCCCGGATCTGTTTTTTTTGCATTGCGCCTGCCCAGAATGCTTTCCATGGTCCTGAAAGCAGAAATTTGTGCAGGGAATTCTCTCACTCTCTCTGCATTTCTGTACAAAAATGAATCCTGTAAAAAACAGGATCCGGGATCATATTTAACACCACTTTCCAAACATCCTGTCCTGTCCATTTCTGTCCAGGTGGCCCTGCAAAAAACTGAATCCGGACAGGCGAAAATCGTGGTGTGAAGCCAGCCTTATAGCTGCGTTATGGCTTTTGAAACCTGATACAGTGAAATGTACCTTAGTTAAAATAGACAGAACATATGGAAAGCAAGTTGTTTTTACATTGCTAAGTATGTGGTCATTGTTTATAATGTTTATTATTTTTATCATTTATCCACCTGAAAAACATGCCATGTGTACATACCATTCATGAGGTTTTTCTCTAAACCAGCACCATAGACTGCTCAAGGTAGTGCACTAACTAATCATCGTCTGGCTGATCGCTCTTAAGGCTACTACACACGCTACGATATCGTTAATGATATCGTTGAAACATCACACTTTTTTGATTGTTCGAACGATATCGTTTGTGCATCATTGCGTGTAAACATACGATCTTGAAACGAGAAATCTTTGGATCGTTCATCAAAAATTTGAGATCTTGACCTCAAATCTATCGTTCGTCGTCCAATTAACGTTCTGTGAACAAGCAACATCGTTCAGTGTGACACCTTTTTGAACGATGTCGTTCACAATTCTCCTATTCCTGCCGCTTTGTAACATCGTTCACTAGTTCTTCTCAAGGTAGCTTTCGCGTTGCCAGATTTAAGATAGTTACGATATCCATGCGTGTGACAACGCACTAATGATGTTGAAACGATCGCGGTCACGTGACATAGCTAACGATATTGTTCAACGATATCGTAGTGTGTGAAGTAGCTTTTAGTTATCAACTTCATGGTGGGATCAAGTACAAAAGATCCTATGATGCTGGCT
>JARQOC010000004.1:240577802-240589932 GCA_033576535.1 Allobates femoralis
CTAATTCTCCTGGCTAGGATATTCCCTGCTCTGTCGCCCATGCCGTAATATTTGGCGTTGCTTTTTTTAAGATTGAACTCTACTTTAGCTAATAAGAGCGAGCGGAGGTCTTGTCTGGCTTTGGAGAGGTCTGTATATGTCGACAGCAGGGGGTTTTGTTTGTGTAGGGATTCCAGATTTGCTATTTTAAGCGTGAGAGATTTAATCTGGGTTTCTCTTTCTCTTTTAAGCCTGGAGGCTAGTTGAATAAAAAAACCCCGAATAACCGTTTTATGAGCTAGCCAGTTTATTTCAGGGCTCGTCTGTTTACTTTCGTTTAAGATGAAGTAATTTTTAAGTTGATCAGATATTCCTGCGATATGATCAGGTTTAGCTAGCAAATACTCGTTCAATCGCCAAAGCGAGGTCGGGGTGACTTGTGCGGAGTCAGTAAGTTGTAAAGAGACAGGGGCATGATCCGACCAGGTGATGTTTCCAATAGTAGACACTTGGCATCTGGAGAGAAGGGGGTCATTAACCAGAAAATAATCTAGCCGACTGTACGTGTGGTGTCGTGAGGACTGGAAGGTGAAGTCCCTTTCTTCCCCATGAGAGTATCGCCATATGTCGTGAAGATGATAAGCTGAAATCAGGGTACCCATCTCACCACGGCAGTAGGAAGGTGCCGAACAGTCCATATGCTTGTTAACTGGGAGATTAAAATCGCCTGCTATAACAGTGAGGCCTTTCGTGAGAGAGATCAATTTAGGAAATAAAGAGCGAAAGTAACGTAGTTGCCCAACGTTGGGGCCATATACAGAAACCAAGGAATATAGGGTGTCGTTAATATACCCCACCACCACCAAGTACCTACCCTGAGGGTCTGAGAACTGGTCAATTAGTCTGAAGGAAAGGGATCTACGGATAAATACTGCCACTCCTGCTTTCTTTACCTCAGCATTTGCGAAGTATTGAAAAGGGAACAAAGCTGATGACATTCGATGATTGTCCCCTTTTAGCAGGTGGGTCTCTTGGAGAAATACGACATCTCCTTGTAGCTGTTTGAGTTGCGACCAAGCCAGGGAGCGTTTTACGGGCGAATTTAGCCCATTTACATTAATGGTGACACACTTAATGCTCATGATGGTGGTTTCAGAAATAGCCGAATCTATTAATGAAGTAATATATGCCAAACTCACGGTAATTTGTATATAAAGTAAGCTGTGGAATCAAAAGTGAGAGTAGACAAGGAGCATAGATCAGAATGTTCACATCATGGTCACAGGGAGAGATTAGGAAAATTCAACAAAACAGATTACGGAACAGAGAAAGGGGGAGTGGGAGGTGGAAGGATAAGGATAAGGAACTACAGACTAAATGAACTTAGCAATATAAATCTGTAATGTAACACACTCAAGGAGCAGGTACCCCTAATTGTAAGGGTCCTCCCGAACTTGAGTGTCTTTCTTCCTCAATATTGTAGGAAAGGGACACTTTGAGTGTCCAAGAAGGAGGTGCTAGAAACGCACCTACTGGGGCTATCTATCCCACCAAGACATTTGGTAGAATATAGAAGATGAGAGAAAATAGTAGAGTAGATCAGAAAAGATAGAGGGAAATAAGTATAAGAGAAAAAAGAAGAGGAAAGAAAGGGACAAGAAATATATTATTATTTTGAAACAATAAGGTTAAGCGGAGGTGCAAATTATAGAACGAGAAGGTAGAGTAGAATAGAGTAGGAGAGAGAGAAAGGGAAGAGAAGAGAGAAGAAAAAGAAAAAGGAAAAAGGGGGAGCAATAAGTGAGAGGAAAAAACAAAGGTCAATTCAGATGTAGAATTAGAAAGATGCAGTGTGATAGGTTGGGAAGTTAGGGTCCCAGAGAAAGTGATTAAGAAGTATTCAAAGGTCAGAAAAGGCAGGAATAGAGTCCCCACGGGCTATAAGGATAAATACAAACATATGCTCACAGCATCAGTCAAATAGGTTCCAAGTGTTGTATAACCGGTTCCAGTTCTGCATGGTCTTCAGACTCGGGACGTGGAGGTGGTCTGGTTGAAAGCTGATCCCATCGTCTCAGTAGATCTTCCGCCTGTTTCAGGGAGTGGCACACATGGGAGACATTATCTTTTTTAATAATAAGTTTCATGGGGTATCCCCAGCGATACTCCACCTGACGATCTCTCAGAGACTTTGTGGTTTCTTGAAAGGCCCTTCTACGTGCAAGGGTGCCGGCCGAGAGATCTGGGTACACAGCTATATGTTGGTAGGCTTCCGGTACCTGAGCTCCCACCTTGAGCGCTCGCATAAAGTCCTCCTTGATCTCGTAGAAGTGTATCCTAGCGAGGACGTCTCTAGGTAGAGCAGGATCTAGCATTGAGGGCCTTGGAAGGCGGTGTATCCGGTCGATAATGATGTCTTTAGGCCTTATGTCAGGAAGTATTGCAGCAATAAAGTTCTGTAGTAGGTCTCTCAACTCAGTGGCAGGAACGTTCTCTGGTATACCTCGCAATTTCACATTGTTTCGGCGAGATCTATCCTCAAGGTCTAGTGTTTTGAGGGTGGTTTTCTCCAGTTTATCCTGCAGAGCGTAGTGAGCATCAAGCAGTTCATTATGCGAGCGTACTAATTCCCCCATTTTACCCTCCAAGTGTATTGTGCGAGAGGATAGATCATTAACTTCCCCCCTCAGTCCCTCCATCATGCCCCGCATATCTTCCTGCAAGGAGGTACGAAGCCCGGCTAGGAGATCCTTCATAGCTGTATGGGTGACTGGGGTTTCACCCTGTGCACCCATGCCCGATTGAGTGGAGGAGGTAGAGGCCGTGGAATTTCGGCGTGAGGAGCGGGTGGAGCGTTGTGGGGAGGATTGCCGGTGTGCCATTTCGGGTACCCTCTCAACCTGGGGTTTTGTGGGGGCAAAAAATGCGGTCAGGTTATTAGATGTACGGCGAGGGTCTGGACGAGTTTTGCCCATTAAGTGTCTCTCAGGTGCTGTCAGGGTAATATTTGGATTACACCGCTGGTATCTGTTGGGATTCTTGATGCTTGAGAGGATTCCTACTTTGAGGTGGTATACAGAGAAATAGAGCAGTGGGAGCACTGAGGCCAAGAGCCCATTAGCTGGGAAAGTGGAGTAGTGTATCTTGATGAAGCAGAGCTCAAAGGGTTAAGTATACTCTTATTCGTGTCTTTAAGGGTCAGTCTGTGAAGTTTATGGATATCTTATTCTCCTTTGGGTAGATTTTATACAGTGAGATGTCTTTCTCACCTTCTCAATCTTGATCAGCCGTCCCGTGACGTCTCTCCTCCTTTCTCGGGTGTCCCGTTTGCCAGGGAGCTTCTCGCCGCTTTGTCCCGCTCGGTCACAAGCTCACTCTCCGTCGCAGAGCCGCTGCAAGATGTACGTCCCTCCTTCCCTGCAGTCACTACTTCCAGGAACGCCGACGGTGTGCTGGAGATCGGTGCCCGGTCTTAATATGCGCGGCAGATCTCAGTTATGGGGGGGGGGCTGACACGGCAGAGAGGCCAAAGATTCTCCTTCCCAATGTAGTACAATAAGCCCTCGTGGCGGCGGTGCCTCGTGGCGGGCTAGGGGGAGGGCGATCAAGTCCGGGGAAACGGCAGTTTATATCGTTGTTAGGGCAAAATAAGCCCTTTGCCCGGTGTGGCTATGTGAGATCTTACTTGCTGTGGGCCGATGTCCTCCAAAGCTTTGATGAACGGAGGTGGATGGCAATGGATTCCTCACGTGTTGATAGAAGTCGTTGCAGGCGGAGTATCTCCAGTCTGAGGGCGCTCCAAATCTCCTCCAGCAAAGTCTGAAGCATCCAGATGTAGTTATTGCAGAAATGGCCAGTTTTAGGATTCTGATGAGTGCTGTAGGTTGCTGTAAAGCCCGTGGGTCTCGGAGCTCCTGTATTAAGCAGCCATCACGGTCAGACGCTAGGCCACGCCCCCCAGCATGGATATTTATAACTGGTGCAACCATTTTGTTTTTTGCTTTTTTTAGACTACATGCCCCAGACATCAAGGACTAAGCCAGAAATAATATGTGGCATTACATTATTTTTATTGTTGCTGAAATATACACAGTCATACTTTAAGAATGAGAAAATATTTAAATATATATATATATATATATATATATATATATATATATATATATATATATATGGTGATAATGTATTCTTTATCCAGGGATATTGGCAAACAGCTGAGATCTCTCCGACTGGATTCTCTAGAAGACCTTGGCATTGTGAGAATCGATCAGGTAAGTGGTAACGTTTTTAGACTTATCTGTTATGTAAAAAAACACAAATGTTTGTTTTAGATAGAGCCAAGTAGCCAATGTACCGTTACTGCATTTATCTATTTTTGTATCTAATGCTCTATATCATTATGACTATTAAAATATTATCCAAAGTACCATAATAACTAAGGTGTAACAAACTCTCTTATAATCTGTATGTACTGTACTGCAATAGAAGGAACACTTCTCACACACATACAGTTTTGTTACAGCCTACTGGCACAAGTATAATCTAGGTCACAATCTGTATTCATGAAGATTTATATTCCACTAGACATGAGCACAAAAGATTACCTACACTGGTGTACTGCAGTTCTCATATCTACACCTGGAAATGGTGCACAAAAAAGAAAAAATAATCCATTAGGCACTCCGGTGCGGTCATGAATATATGTGAATGCCTTCTCTACAATACTGAGGACCCATGTTGGTGCTATAATTACTGATAAATGACAAATTTAACTCATTTTACTTGAAGGGAGAGTAAAAGCTGTTAGACTACATATTAGAAGCATAAATTGTTTATCCAAAAAGTAATTATAGCTTTCAATAAAGTCTGAGAACAATCAGCAAAGCAAAGGGCGCATGATAATGAATTGCATGATACATAAAAATCATGTACCGTATTTAATCGTAAAGCAGTTGAATACTACACAAATAACAGTTTTAATTATTTTTTATGAAAACTGTTCAGATGATGGATCACGATCGTATTCATGGTTAATAGTGTCTCTGTGAATGACCTATGGTACTGTTGCCAAAGCACGCCTTCATGCACTGGCTGAGGTCTTTCTATTTACACCTCATTACTTTAATTAAAAAGCTTTTGAAACCCTTTCAACTTTGCCAACAAGACCAGCTCTTCTGCCCTGCCTACTTCCCACATCAATCAGAATTCCTTGTCATACCCCCATCCCCTGCACCCTACATTGCCCCATCTCTATTCATTACTGCAGGATGTTTCTGCCACAACTACACAGAGGAACATCAATGTTGGACTGTTAGTTCCATACTATAGAACAAAACTACAATGAAATGCACATTATTGACCATCAAGGTTCATACTTCACAATAGGGCAGTCATGTGCGTGATATTTTTGGTCTCTTTATATCCTGAGGCCTTGTGTACTGTGTCTCCTGTTTTCTTTTGCTTATGTACAGTATATGTAAGACATGGAAATAAAAACATGGAAAGCACTGATATGCTTTCCAACATGAATGTCAGATGTGAATATGCCATGTACGACATAAGTGTGTCACTTATATATTAGTGAAAGACAAAAGATATATATTATATAACTTATATATTAGTTACATTTCATAATATACAGATATAAGTTGTATATATAATAAATAATAATAATCTTTATTTATATAGCGCCAACATATTCCGCAACGCTTTTTAATTCAGAGGTTCATATTCAAACAATCATAAGAAACAAGCTTATGACATAGTCTCAGCGCTAACTAGGGCCCCCAGCTGTTGGCTTAAAATAAAATAAAAAGGTTAACACCTCTGTAGAATGGTGCTTCCTTGAGTGATGTCTACCTTACAATTTACTAGAGTCGAAAATAGGCCTTAATTAGACAATCCTAGCTTAGTGCTAGCCAACACCTTTACTATGTGGCTTAAAGTGAATAGAGATGCAACAAAGTGTAGTTGACCCGTTTTACAGGATGTTTAATTAATGCAATATAAGTAGTTGCTTATTAAAAGATATAAAATTCAAACTAAAAAATTAAAAACTTATTTAAGACTAAAAAAATTCAGATAAAAAGACACATTAAAATGAGACATCTATGATGTATTAAGAATATGAATGTGGGATTTCTTTTTTCTAGGATTTTCTGTTTTACCTTCCAATCCAAGTTCCCATGGTGTGACCTATGTAGATTGGGTATGGTTGTGCTACGGAAGTTAGAAGAGTGGCCTTTTTGATCCCATCTTACCTGAAAGTGTAATATAAGAGATAATGTGTAAATATTATGTTCACTGTTGGTGATTCTATTTTGGACAATTAGGAACATACAGCCATCAACACCAGTGATAAAGAGCTGTGAAGAGCTTTGTGGGTGAGAACAAGCAATTGGATCCTATAGTGTATAGGGAGCAAGTGCAATGACGGGCATAGATCGGAAGCGTCCGAGTAATGGTTAGCTAGATAGGTGATCCAGGCTGCTACATTAAGCATGGACTGGAGAGGGGAGAGTCTAGTGCGGGGGAGGATAATTAAAAGAGAATTATCATAGTCAAGGCGGGAGTGAGTCAGGGCCACATTGAGGGTTTTTGTGGTTTCCAAGGTAAGAAAGGGGCAAATACTAGAGATGTTCTTTAGGTGCAAGTGGCAAGAGCGGGTGAGAGATTGTATATATGGGGTGAAGGAAAGATCAGAGTCAAACATAACACCCAGACAGCGAGCCTGCTGCCTGTGCGTTATTGTGGTGCCACACACAGAGAGAGATGTCAGATTTAGGGAGGTTCGTGGAGAGTAGGAGCAGAAGAAGTTCAGTTTTGGAAAGGATGAGTTTTAGACAGAGAGCGGACATGATGATGGAAACTGCGATTAGACTGTCATTGGTGTTCTTTATTACAGCGGGAGTAAGGTCAGGGGAAGAAGTCTATAGTTGTGTGTCATCAACATAAAGATAATACTGAAAGCCAAATCTGCTGATAGTCTGTCCAATTGGGGCCATGTAGAGAGAGAGGAGAATAGGTACAAAGACTGAACCCTGAGGGACCCCAATAGTGAGAGGAAGAGGGGAGGAAGTGGAGCCAGCAAATGATACACTGAAAGAGCAGTCAGAAAGATAGGAAGAGAACCAGGAGAGAGCCGTGTCCTTTATGCCGATGGAGTACAGCATGGAGAGTAGGAGATGGTGGTCAACAGTGTCAAAGGCTGCAGAGAAATCAAGAAGAATAAAGCAGAGTGTTCACTATTACATTTTCCCGTCAGAAGGTCATTAGTCACTTTGGTGAGGGCAGTTTCTGTAGAGTGCAGGGGGCGGAAACCAGACTGGAGTGGATCTAGAAGAGAGTGAGTGGAGATGTAACGGGTGAGGAGGGAGTAGACCAGGCACTCCAGGAGTTTAGAGATGAAGGGGAGATTGGAGACTGGTCTGTAGTTGTTTGTGCAGAATGGGTCGAGGGATGTTTTCTTTAACAATGGAGTAATGATAGATTGTTTGAAGGAGGAGGGAAAGATGCCTGAAGAGAGGGAGAGATTGAAGATTTTGGTTAGGTGAGTGGTGACCATGGGAGAGAGAGACTGGAGTGGGTGTGAGGAAATAGGGTCAGCAGTGCATGTGGTGGGACAAGAGGAAGAGAGGACCCTGGAAACTTCTTCTTCTATGACTGAGTCATATGTGGAGAGTGAGCCGGAGGAAATGTGGGGAGAGATAGGGGTAACAGTGATTTGAGGTTGGGAGTTGATTTCCTGACGGATGTTTTCTATTTTCTTAGTGACGTAAGAAGCCAGATCATCACCACAGAGGTCAGTAATAGGGGTCTGAACTTTAGGACTGAGATGAAAGTGAAAGGTGTCAAAGAGTTTCTTTGGGTTGTTGGATAGTGAGGAGATCTGGGTGGTGAAGTAGGTCTTCTAGTTTGTCGAGGTGGAGGGCAGAGTTGTAAGTTCTCAGCGTAAATTTATAGTGAATGAAGTTTTTCTGGTGTGTGAGTTTTCCTCCATAGATGTTCAGCACTCCTACAGCATCACTGGAGGAATCAGGTTTGCGATGTGAGCCAGGGCTGTTTAACTCTGTGTTTGGATATTCTGAGGGTGAGGGTCACTATTTGGTCCAGGGTACTTCTCAGAGAGTCATTGTAGTGATTCACAGCCAGATCGGCACAGGAAAAGGAGGAGATTGGGGACAGTGATGAGATGAGAGAGACTGCGTGTGTATGAGGGTTAATGGCCTGAAGATTTCTGAATGTGTGATAGGTAGGCGTGTGCTGGGGTAGGAGAGGATTTGTTAACGTGAAGGAGAGAATGTTGTGATAGGAGAGAGGAAGAGGCGAGTTATCTAAGGAGGAGGTTGAACAGAGCCGGACAAAGATCAGGTCAAGGGTGTTACCATCCTTGTGTGTCTCAGAGGTTGACAGCTGTGAGAGGCCAAGAGACGTGGTTAGAGAATGGAGCTGGAATGCAGATGGGGAGGTGGGGCTGTTTATGGGGATGTTAAAGTCTCCCATTTTGAGGGTTAGTAATTCTGAGGACATGAAGTGTGGCAGCCACACCGAGAAATAATCGAGGAACTGGGGGGGAAGGGGGGGGGCCGTATACCACCGCTACTCTGAGGGGGGTGGAAGAACCTAATTGTGTTGACCTCAAAAGAAGGGAATGAGAGTGAGGGAGCTGGGGGGATGACCTGGAAACTACATTGTGGTAAAAGGAGTGAGCCAACTCCACCACCATGTCTGTTCCCAGGTGTCAAGGAATGGGAGAAATGTAACTGCCATGAAAAATATTGGCAGGGGAAACAGTGTCTGAGTCCTGGATCCAGGTTTCAGTGAGGGCCAGCAGATTGAGAGAGTTAGTGAGAAAGTAGTTGTGGATAAAGGGAAGCCTGTTGCATACAGACCGTGGATTCCAGAGAGCGCAATTAAAAGACGGAGATGTGAGTGTACATGTAATGTTGATAAGGTTAGCATGGTTTCTTTGTGAGGTGAGGGAGGGGTTGAAGTTGGCGGAGGGTGGACCACGATTTGGAAAGATATTACCTGACAGAAGCAGCAGTAAATAGAGAAAAAGCAAATAGTTTTTGGAATTGTGACATTGTTTATGATGCAATACCTTGGAATATGATGGTCTGAGATTATTCAGTATGGTGAAGAGAATATGCGAGCTCAATATAGTAGAGGGAAGGAGAGAGGGGCTTATGTGGATGAGAGGTGATGGAGGGGCGATGGGGCAGTGAAAGTGAATGGCAAAACCTCATAGGAAGATAGACAATGAAATAAAATACATGGTTAAAAAAGAGTGAAAGAGAGTGGGTTACCTGACTCCTGCCCTAACTAACTGCCATGAAGTAACTGAAAGCCACTTAGCAATGGTGACACTTTGCATAAGGTGTCACTCGCATCCACACTCGCATGCACCCCTTAAGACACAACTAAATTTATAGGGCACAATAAAGAATCAGGTGAGGGGGATTCTGGGAAGTCACATGGTTTCAGGTAATTAGCAGCTGGACCTCACAGGAGGGGATAAATAGATGATGACAGGCCACAGATCTGAAATTAGGCAAAAACTGGCTCCACACAATCTCACCTTCAACAAGATAACATTTCAAATGTGGGAAATAGTCATATACTGGTGAGTAAAGAATATAATGCATATAGATGACATAGGAGAGTTTACAATACATGCAGAGGTAGATTTATCATAAGGCTATACGAGTCAGGCTGATATTGAAATGGAGGTCATTACAGCAAGCAGATGTAGATTTACCATGCAGTGTTGCAATGAGATTGGAAGCCTAGTTTAGCAAATGCAGATGACAGCAAGCGGTGTTGGAATAATTCCATCCAGTGTTGCAATAAGATTGGAAGTCTAGTTTAGCAAATGCAGATGACAGCAAGTGGTATTGGAATAATACCATGCTGTGTTGCAATGAGATTGGAAGCCTAGTTTAGCAAATGCAGATGGCGCAAGCGGTGTTGGAATAATACCTGTATGAAGAGAAGAGAGGATGAATATTAGTCAACTGCCATGAAGTAACTGCAAACCACTTAGCAACAGTCCCACTATGCATAATGTGCCACTCGTGTGCAAATACCGTAATAATAATAATAATAATAATAATAAAATATATACACAGCCATGGCTGAAAGTGTTGGCATTCTTAAAATTGTTCCAGAAAATAAAGTATTTCCAACAGAAATTTGTTGCAATCACATGTTTTGTTATACAAACACATGTATTTCCTTAGTGTGTATTGCAACAATGGGAAAAAAACTGAAAAAAAAAAGGCAAAATCTACAGCGTTTCACACAAAACCCCAAAATGTGCCAAACATACCTGTTGATACCCTCATCCTAATATTTGGTTAGTTAATTAATGGGTTAATATTACCCATTGTAATAAGTAACTACAATCAATTTCTTTCTATAACCATCAACAAGCTTCTTACACCTCTCAGATGTAATTTTGGAGCACTTTTCTTTTGCAAACTTCTCCAGGTCTCATACTAGTGCATCTCAAAGAATTAGAATATGATCAAAAAGTTAATTTCACTAATTCAATATAAAAAGTGAAATGCATATATTATATAGAGTCATTACACATAGAGTAATCTATTTCAAGTGCTTATTTCTGTTAATGTTGATGATTATTGTTTATAGTTAATGAAAACCCAAAGGTCATTAGTTCAGAAAACTTAAGTAGGGAGGCTGAAGGGTTATAAACCACGCTGCTGTATTCCATGACGCATCACAGGCTGAACATAATATTGAATCATTAGTCAACATGATTCAGGGCTCCCAGAACCGGCCTTAAATATGGCAATATTACATTGATTTTTGATGATATTCTAATTCATTGTGATCACCAGTATAACACCTGTTACTTTCCACAGGTAAGTTTGAATGAGCATCGCACTCTTGAAACAAAGTTGTTTACCCATAATTTTGGAAAGGTGCCAACAATTTTGTACTGCCTATTTTTGGTGTTTTGTGTGATATTATGTCCAATTTGCCTTTCTTTCTTCAGTTTTCTTTTGTGTTGTTCCAAATCACATCAAGGAAATATACGGTATGTGTATTTGTGTAATTGCAATAATTTTCTCGGAGAAATCCTTAATTTTTTGGGGATTTCAGGGGTGGCATCACTTTGGGCCATGACTGTATTTATATTGTATATATATATATATATATATATGTGTGTGTGTGTGTGTGTGTGGGCAATATCAGCTCCACAGTTGTAGCTGCTGCACACATTCTGATTTCCTAGGCAAACAAAGCTTTACAGTTTGTGAACTTCTTCTCCCTTTGCTCACAGTACTGAGTATTGTCCCGCTGGAGGTATCAGCCCTATTGGTGACTTGAGTGAGGTCACAGGGTGTGTGAGGAGCCTGCTTATTCTTCGTAATGACATGCAACCCCCTTCAGGGCTAGAACCTATTATAGACCAACACAAACTTTTCCACATACAGACAGAAACACTGTAATTTGTCTAAACAGGACACGGTTTTGTGTATGGAAACATTCCCTTTTATGTATAGGAGAAACACAATGTTAAAGCACCACTATATCATTCTATTTATTGCACCCGCTCTAATGGTGCTTTTAATGTAATGCTGTAGAAAAAGACATGGACTGCACAGCTAAAATCATAAGCTGATCTAGTACTGCTATGCAAATATTAATAAAACTGAACATGAAAGTCTTAAGGCCACGTTACACACACAGATATATTTGTCACAGATCTCTGGTTGCAGTGAAATCACGGACACATTGTTCCATTGTACACAGCCACAAAATGGAGCAATGTGTCCATGATTTCACTGCAACCAGAGATCTGTGACCAATATCTGAACAGGTATCTGTGTGCGTAACGTGGCCTTTAGTTTAACATTCAGATCAGACTATAGTGAAACTCACTGCCACATCACGGTGAACCCCTTAGTGTTGCTGCTATGTGCCGGCCATTGTTGTAGTGGTTTTGTGCCTATGGGGCAGAGTGGCCTGCAGTCATGTGGACATAGTCTTGCAGCATGGTTCACCTGCCCTGCTGCTGCATTGTCGCTGTAGTGGTGATTGGCACATGGTGCCAAATTTTTAAGGCAATTTATCATTAGGGACCGACTGAAAAGTTCACCATGAAGTGGCAGTGAGCTTCATA
>JARQOC010000004.1:240599086-240664561 GCA_033576535.1 Allobates femoralis
AAGATGGTTATTGCTGAGTTAGTAAATGTTAACACCTGAAATCCTATTGATGAAAAAATAAAATGATCCTGTAAAACATCTTTAACTAAAGCCACCTGAAATGCAAGAATATATTTACACCCCCAGTCAAAGGTGGACTTAAGATCCGGTCACACATAACAAGATCGTTGTAACGTCACAGATTTTGTGATGCAACAGCAATCTCGCTAACGATGTCGTTAGGTGTGACACATACCAACGATCTGGCCCCTGCTGTGAGATCGTTGATCGTTACATACTGCTCTGGGTCATTTCTACATCGTTGCGCTTCTGCTGGGCACAGAAGGGAAAAGGACCAGAGAGCCATTTGAAAGACACCTCTGAAAGACTCTGGAAAAGCCTTCAAAATCTGCAGCTACGGCCCCCGGTTAACCCAGACTGTACCGTGTACCGATTTCACCTGGTGCAAGTAAAGAACTGTTTGAGCTGATCTGGTGTCTGGTCTCCTTTCTTCCGTCGCCCGGAGGGCCTCTACAGCAGTGTTTCCCAACTCCAGTCCTCAAGGCACACCAACAGGTCATGTTTTCAGGATTTCCTTATCATTAGACATATGATGGAATTATCCCCTGTGCAAGTGATTAAATTATCACCTATGCAATCCTAAGGAAATCCTGAAAACATGACCTGTTGGTGTGCCTTGAGGACTGGAGTTGGGAAGCACTGCTCTACAGCATCACAGAGTTGAGGACTACTACTCCCCTCATCCACCCCACTGCCCTGAGGTAAAGCTCCACCTGTGGGGAGCTGTACTACCGAAGCTGCATTTCCATCACCTCAGCGGCCAGCCGCAGTGCTGGTAACCCTATTACCAGGTGCCACAGGTGGCGTCACGTTACAATTCACCCATCATCATCACCCCCACCCGCCATTGAGGGTTCAGGGCACGGAACCGGGAACCGACCAGCCGTGATACCCACCGATGTAACCACCTGTCCCGGTATCCGAGTACCCCCTACCCTGTTGACTGACTCACAGGCATTAGATGCAAAAAATCATAGATTGATTTGTGAGGGTTATACCAGTTGTCTGAGGGACAAAGTTACTAAGGCACTTTTCACATGTACATCCAAGAGGCACATACAGGGGATTTTAAACATAATTTAAATCTTTTTAGGATTACCAGGTAATCTATTGTTTCAAAGATGTAAACCAATGCATACACCTATAGATAGCTCAAAAAGATAGGTACCAGTAATATATAGTTTACACTACTACACCTACTACGTATTAGATCATGGAGATGGAAATATCCCTTTAAATCTCGGCATATGCAATATATAGGATTTGTTTACATTGATTGGATATGCAGCAGATTTTACGTTTGGAATATCTGTGCATATTACAATTCCCAGTACTCTCAATGGCAGTCTTTCCTTCTCGCCTGGAGGAATATGACTGATAATATAAACTTCTAAGTACACTGTTCTGTGTCAAGTTGCACAGATTGCAGGACCTCAAATGCGGCCTCTGTTAATGGCTAGAAATTACTCACTTCCTCGTACTGCAGAGTAGAGAAATTACTTACTGCAGATTACCCAAGCTTAAAGGAGCCCTCCCATGATATGTTTTTGCATAAACATGTGTGTATGTATATGTAGTGTAGTGTCAGTGTGTTAATATACTCATCTGCCGACATCTCCTCTGGTACCCAGTGCCCTTCCCCTCTACTCCTGAGTCACGTGATGGCAATTCAGACTATCCGGATCCTTCTGCATCAGTTGGTAGGCTCTATTACAGTGTAATTTTATGGGACCTTGGTCTGACGCTCAATAGGCTTATATTGTAATAGTCACTTTTGAATCACTAACGGTACCATCACACGCGGCAATATTGCTTGCAATTTCACTGGCAATTTGCTGGTTGCAGTGAAATCATGGACACATTGTTCCATTTGTACACGGCAACAAAATAAAACAATGTATCCATGATTTCACTGCAACCGACAAATTGCCAGTGAAATTGCAAGCAATATCGCCGCGTGTGACAGTATCTTTAGGGTATGTCCTCACGGTCCGGAGAAGCTGCGTGTTGGACGCAGCTCCTCCAGACCTGATGGAAGCCGCGGGTGGCCGCAGGGAGACCGCAGCCGCCCTGTACTCACCATGTGCGGCGGGTGCAGGGCGGCTTCTCCCTGCAGTCACCCGATGGGAGCCGCTTCCGACTCTGCAGCATGAAATGAACATGCGGAGGAGGAGCGGACTCCCGGCAATCCGCACCGCAGCTTCAAAGATTCTGCGGATGGGTTACGCATAGTGAGGATGGGATTTCTTGAAATCCCATCCACTATGCTACTACTGTACTATGCAGCGTTTTGGACGCAGCGCAAAGACGCTGCGTCCAAAACGCTGCGTCTCCTGATCGTGAGGATGCACCCTTAAAGTGCAGTGTCAATTGGAGAGTCTGAGGAGTGGTAGAGTCAGTCAGTCAGAACAGAAGTAGAATGGCGCTGGATAATGGGGAAGACAGAAATAGATGAGTATAATAATACACTCACACTACTCTAGTACATACACATACACACTAGAACCATGATTAAGACTGAAAGTTGAAACACGTTGGTTCGTCCACACTAACACTAATTCTTATACAGCTCTAATGTACAATTTATGCTCACAGATGTAATATATGTTTTTTAATTATGGAGAAATAAAGATTCCAAGATTTAATAATATTTCACTGGAAAATCTGCTAGTTTTTTTCTTTAAACCTGTGTATATGTGTAGGTGCAAACAGTATCAATAAAAAATGGGGGAACAAGAGGCGCAATAGTGCCCTATCAAAAGTGACACTGACAGTATAGGTAGTGTATATAGATTCCACTCACCTATTCCAGTTGTGTAACCCACAACTGGTTTGAAGGCATGAAACTAATATCAGCTGCTGCAGGACCTCCACCGACCACTCGCACGTGGAAAAACCGTCACAAAATTTTTTGGGAAGCAAGGTATGTAACAGTCCGCGCTGCTGAGTCCACAGGTAACACAAGGAATGCAAGATATTTCTTGTATATCCCTGAGGAAAGTGCATGGAACTGCACCGAAACGCGTAGGAAATAAAGAAGAATACTGCTACAAGATATATCTTGCATTCCTTGTGTTACCTGTGGACTCAGCAGCGCGGACTGTCACACACCTTGCTTCCCAAAAAATTTTGTGTAGGTGCAAACAGGGAAGAAAAAAAGAGTTAATGGGATGGTATGTTAAGCTACTACTGTGAAAGAAATGGCAAAGGCAGGCAAAACTACAAGAGCATTTGAGCAGCATTAGACAGGAAACACAATGGCAATGTTAGTTGCCAAAATCAGTGTAAGGCTGAAGTCACACTGCCGTATGACTTATTCAAGGATCGCATCACACTACCTTGACCAGCCGTTGGCTCTCCTAACCTAATAATGACAGCTGCATAGAAATAAACAAAGCTGTCATGCTCGGGTCAGGAGAGCAGACTGCCAGTCCAGACAGTGTGATGTGATGAGATCCTTACGCGAGTCATACGGCAGTGTGACTTTAGCTTTAGAATGAGTGTCGCTCACTATGTGATCAGTCCCAATTGAATTCTGGTATACGAGGTTGATGGTGGTGAACTTCTTTTGTGCGGCTCCCACACATAAACTGGAGACTACCACCTAAGGCAAGATGCTCAACTCACTGGTGCAGACAGTGAATGAAAAATAATACCTGTAGGGTCATTGTGTTTTACGGGACCCTAGAACTGGCATAGCATTTTTTATTATTATATCAGCATTATTTCTGTAAATGTGATTGACACTACTATAGGGCCATGTGACACTTTAATGCTTAAGAGCTGTGACCTTAGATTCAGTTCCTTGTACTTTTTATAACCATAGACAAGAATATATTTTAGTAAAACGATTTTTTAAAAGGAATCTTTCAGCTGTTTTTTCCTATATAATCTGATAGCACCACATCATAGGGTACGAAAGCCTGATTCTAGTGATATGTCATTTACTGGGCTGCTTTGTGTAGTTTTCATGGAGCTGAAATAGAACAGCGCAATTTTTATCCTTGAGTGGAGGTTAGACGATATATCTAAGAGCTCGGACACACTCTCCTAGTTACATGCGAGTCTCTCGGACGAGACTCGGAAGAGTCTGGAGCAGGGACCCTGAACTGCCTCTCTCTCTCTGGACGGGGAGTGTGGAGCTGCACAAAACCACAAGCAGCTGTCATTCCCTTCCAGACAGGGAGAGGCCATTCAGGGTCACTGCTCCAGCCTCTTCCGAGTCTTGTCCACAAGACTCGCATGTAACTAGGAGAGTGTGTCCGAGCCCTAAGTGCTCATCTCAAAGTGGAAGAGACAGGCATTTAATTGACAGCTGCTGCAGATCCAGGGTCTCCACGAGCCGAAGGAAATGTAGAGGAAAAAAGTGGTTGAAACTGCGCTGCTGTCACCAGATAAGCTATTCAATATTATAAATATAGTTTATTTAGTCTGCGCAGTTCATAGTCTCCATCTTCTTCATCGGCAATAGAGATAGATATGTTTTTGTAGGTTTTATAGAAAATCTGTTTCCTCTGATGGAGATGTTGCAGAGGTAAGAGTTAAGGTCCCGTTACACGTTTCCACATTGTTTCCGACATCGTTCAAAAGTGACGTCATGAACGATGTTGAAACAACATCGTTGTTGCGTTGTAGAGTGCAAACGCACGATTCAACGATGATAGTTGTTCACGTCGGAGTTGACAGGTTTTCCATCATGCAGGAAAACCTGTCAACTTTAACTTAAGCAACCTGCGGCATCGTTCAGTGTCACACCGCAATAGTGATGTTACGGCCGATCCAGCCTATTCGCTGCATTGCAGCGGATCACTCGCTGGGTTGATCCCAGCCCAGCGAGCGATCACTGCGGCAACATCGCAGCGCCGTCACCATCAACATCTTGCTGTGTGACAGCTAGGCTGCGATGTCGGAAGCGAGCGCGCACCCGCGGCATCGCTTCCGACATCGCAGCTGATGTTTTATTGTGTAACGGGGCCTTAAGGGTGCCGTTACACACATCGATGTTCCAGTGATCACGACAACGACCAGGATCGCTGGAACATCGCTGTGTGGCTGCGCTAAGCGAGAGGACGCTGGTCACCATGATAAACAGCGGGTATCTAGGCATGATGGTTACCAGCCTGTGAGGTTGCTGATCGCTGATCTCTCGCTGTCACACACAGCAATGCGTGCTGTCCAGCGGGAGACCAAGGACCAAAATATGGTCCTGAAGGATGTGCATTAGAGTGACCAGATCTCATAGGGGGGGGGGGAAATGTCGGACTCTTGTTAGTCTGGACCCCACAAAATTATTCCCCTTTCCAGATATTGAGATAGCCAAAATTTGAGCTCGATCAAACGACGTTAACCCGTGCCGCTCGTCGCTCAAAGTTTTAAAAAATCCAAATTTTTGGCCAAAAAGCTGACATATGGAGCCATAGCTCCACAAAGGTAAATAATAAAAACACGCTTAATATCTCAAAAGAAAGCTAATGTTGTTCTTCAAAATCTACATTTTATACATACATTTTTTTGTTAAAAAGTGTTTTGGAACTCTATTTTCAAACATATTTTGTTCAAATGTAATATTTTATTATATGAGGGTTACCTGACTAGTTTACCAAAGAAAGACCCGTTTGACAGGTAAAAAGGAGGGTGCATGTAATTTCTATTTTAGGGATAGTGATTTTATTTCAGCGTACAACCGACCTTTTATTTATTCAGTTTAGTTTCTAAACTGCCTTTGAGCTGGTTAGATCGAGCAATTATCCAGTGAAGATATTTTAACGTTTTTTTTAGACGGCAATGTTGTGGGTTTTAGAACTCCAGGAGCCATTCATCACGCTAGGTGGATGGCAAAGGATATTTACTGCTTAAAAATGTTCATTTTTCGTCGTCAATTTAAGATGTCTAAAGAAGAAGAAAGTTGTGTGCGTGCCATTTCTGTTTTCCTAGTTAAAATTTATTGTAAAGCTTGGTTCAATGCTCCAAAAGCTCATCTTGAGCCAAAGCAAGATTTAGGTATTTTGCATAGTCTGTTAGACTATAAAGAATGTGACAACGACATTGCAGAAATAGCCCTGACCAAATTTTCGAACCACTTGTGGTATTTGAATGCAGAGTTGGTGGGATTATCGTTTTTTGATCCCACCATTACAGACGATGAAAAGTTGTTAATGGCTAATAAATTGCTCAGTAGTACAATTGAACCATCAGAGCACGTTAGGGTTGTAAATCCAAAAGTTAGGAAAGAAAAATTAAAAGAGGTAGTTGATGGAGGATTGGTAAATTTACTTACCAAAGAAACGTTTACATTCTTTGACCGATTTAATATAAAAACAGATTTCCTAAGACAAAATCCAAACACCTGGCCTCAAAATAATGACTTCCAAGAAGGATTGAAAATTATCAAAACATTAAAAGTGGTTAATGATATGGCTGAGCGTGGTGTTAAATTAATAACCGACTTTAACGACCTTCTGACAAAAGATGAAGAACAAAAGCAATATGTCCTGCAAGTTGTAAGCAAATGCCGAGCATTATATTCTGACGTTTCAAAAACTACTTTAACAAAAGCTCTAGAATAGATTAGGGTGCTTTCACATCTGCGTTTTTCGTAATTCGCGGCAGATGCGGTGAAAAAACCGCATCTGCCGCGTTTACCGCATAACCGTTCCACTTGCGGCGCGGTTGCGGTTTTTTCTATGCAAAGTATAGGCATACTTGCGGCAGGTGCGGCAAGTGCGGTTTTGCACTTGCGGCAGGTGCGGCCGCGAAAAAAACCGCAGTAAGCCGCGTTTTTTTTCGCGGCCGCACCTGCCGCAAGTGCAAAACCGCACTTGCCGCACCTGCCGCAAGTATGCCTATACTTTGCATAGAAAAAACCGCAACCGCGCCGCAAGTGGAACGGTTATGCGGCAATCGCGGCAGATGCGGTTTTTTCACCGCATCTGCCGCGAATTACGAAAAACGCAGATGTGAAAGCACCCTTAGATAACTATGTAAAATTATCAACTCATGTAGGTACTACGTCTGTATCTTTTCTGTGCCTGTTTTGTATGTATTATATACCTCATTTTTATATTTTAAAATAAAAAATGTCATTAGACTTATCAGTATTAGGGTACTTTCACATCAGCGGTTTTTGCCGTTCGCGGCAGATGTGGTGAAAAAAACGCATCTGCCGCGATTACCGCATAACCGCTGCACTTGCGGCACAGTTGCGGATAGCCCCATACAATGTCTATGCGGGCTTGCGGCAGGTGCGGCAAGTGCGGTATCGGCACTTGCGGCAGGTGCGGCCGCAAAAAAAACGCGGCTGACCGTGTTTTTTTTTCGCGGCCGCACCTGTGGCAAGTGCCGAAACCGCACTTGCCCCACCTGCCGCACACTTACCACAAGCCCCATAGACATTGCATGGGGCTTGCCGCAATTGTGCCGCAAGTGCAGCGGTTATGCGGTAATCGCGGAAGATGCATTTTTTTTCACCGCATCTGAGGCGATCTGCAAAAACCGCTGATGTGAAAGCAGCCTTACTTGTTTTTTTATTATACCAGGTCACGTTCTTGGGGCTAAAAGCTGTTGTAACTCAGTTTGACTTAAAATAACAACAATTATGTATAAAAATAAATTTTGAAGAACAACATTAGCTTTCTTTTGAGATATTAAGCGTGTTTTTATTATTTACTGTTCTGGAGTTATGGCTCCATATGTCAGCTTTTTGGCCAAAAATTTGGATTTTTTCAAACTTTGAGCAACGAGCGGCACGGGTTAACGTAGTTTGATCGAGCTCAAATTTTGGCTATCTCAATATCTGGAAAGGGGAATCATTTTTGTGGGGTCCAGACGGACAAAATTCCGACATCGATTTTTTTGTGGTCACCCTAATGTGCATCGATAAGCGACCTCACAGCAGGGGCCTAATCACTGCTACATGTCACACACTGCAACATCGCTGGAAAGGTCGCTGTTACGTCACAAAACCTATGACGTATCAGCGATCTCGCTAGTGATCTCGCTATGTGTGACAGGGGCTTTAAACTATATATAACCCGGCCCACAGCCCTGACTGGCAGCTTTCTGTATACACTTTACAATGTGAGCAGGCTGCTGATCAGTGGTGGGCGTGGGGTTACACAGATTAGCTGCACTGGGTTTCCAATGAGATGTGGTCAGATAGTATTAATATCCTGCTGATAAAATGCTAATAGCATTGAAATAATACAGTCAGGGCCAAATGTTTTGCTACCTTTGAAATTGTTCCACTAAATGAAGTATTTCTCCAGGAAAATTATTGCAATTACACGTTTGTTAAATACATGGTTATTTCCATTGTGTGTATTGGAGCAACACAAAAAATTAAATAGAAAAAAAGGCAAATTGGACATAATTTATAGAAAACTCCAGAAAAGGCCCAGACAAAATTGTTGGCACCCTCAACTTAAAGGGAACCTGTCAACAAGTTATTCCCATATACTGTAAACTGCAGCCACCACCAGTAAGCCTTTATATACAGTACTAGATGGTGGCCCGACTCTAACGCATCAGGTATTCTAGAACATGTATGTAGTTTACGTATGAAGATTTAAGAATAATGCAATTGAATGATTAAATTAAATGATTTAAGAAAAATGCCATGCCAATTTGTGGCTGGACTGCACCTGTCGCTGATTGGTCGTGGGCGGCTGGCGCGACCAATCAGCGATGCGGGATTTGTGTTACAGACATACAGACAGAAATAGATGATTATATAGTAGATACCTACAGCAGTGTTCAGTGGTGTTGGTGTACAGCAGTGTCGGTGTACAGCGGTGTCGGTGTTCAGTGGTGTCCGTGTTCAGTGTTGTCGGTGTACAGCAGTGTTAGTGTACAGCAGTGTTGGTGTACAGCACGTCACCAGAGGGCAGCTGTCAGTGGCTCCAGGTGCCCTGGGCATGCGGTCCAGTCCCCCCGGTGCTCGGTTTCCTGGTCTCTAGTTCCTCGCTATTCGGTCCCGGGCTCTGCGGCCAGATCCAGCGCTTGTGGCCGAAGTGCACCTGTCTGTTTGTGTGTAAAGGCGCGACCAATCAGCAACTCGGGATTTCCGTTACAGAGTGACAGACAGACACAATAAGATGATTATATGGTAGATTAAGAAAATTTCACGAAGCGTGTTCAATACTTTTCCCAGGTGTCATATCTCTGGTTTGATTTCTTTGCCTGTGAGGATGGAGGAGGCTGCGAGGGTGGGGAGGCTGTGAGGACGGGGAGGCTGTGAGGATGAAGGAGGCTGTGAGGATGGAGGAGGCTGTGAGGATGGGTAGGCTGCTCCCCCCTCTCCTTCAGGCTCCATTCCTCGTCTGCCTCTCTGCTCACTCCCCGACCCCTGAGGCTGTCCAGTGGCCCCCGCATGCTCCAAGGACACTCACCGCCTGTTGTCGGTGTGTGGGGTGGAGGTGCACATCAGAGAGTGGGTAGAGGTGGTCGGAGCGAGTCACAGGCTGGTGCTGGGTGCCAGCGCGGAGCTTCATGCCGGCATGAAGCTCGGCGGCCGTCAGTGTGTGGGGCGGAGGTGCACACCAGAGAGAGGGTAGAGGCGGCAAGGGCGAGGCACAGGCTGCCGCCAGGCCCATCATGGTATTCAATGCACTGGGGCGAGTTGCAGACTGGCGCTGGATGCCAGCGTGGAGCTCTATGCCGGCATGGAGCTCGGCGGCTGAGGCTTCCCCTCCGCGCTGGCCTCCATAGCTCTGCCATTTTGGTCATTCTGTCTGTTTCTCTGTAACAGACATGCCGCGTAGCTGATTGGTCAAGCGTGGCCAGCCGCGACCAATCAGCGACACGGGATTTCCGTTACAGAGAGACAGACAGGGAGACAGACACGATAGGGCAATTATACAGTAGGATTCTAGAATGCCGTATATAAGTCCCTAGGCCAATCTCCATAACATAAAAAATACCTTTTATTATACTCACAGGGGTGGTCCAGTCTGATGGGTGTCACTGATCTTGATCGGGAATATCCCCTCTTCTTGCTTTGTGTAGATGACGCCTCCTACATCATCCATGCAGTCACCTGTGCATGCACACTTCTCTCTGGCCTGCTGAGGGCAAAGGAAAGTAGTGCAATTCGCAGGTGCAGGAAAAAGTCAAAGAATGCCCTCTCATGCATACTACAACACTTTGCTCTCCCCTCGGCAGAAAGAAGTGTGTGTGTACAAGAGCATGATGAGTGATACTGTGTGAATGATAACAAAGAACCCAGGATGCTATGAACGTAAACATGAGGTAACTCAAACAACAATACTTTTTACCCAGAGAAACGAGTTACTATCTCAATTAGTTGTCTTAAAAAGTCAAATACAACAATGGCTAATGCTCGTGCTTCATTTAATGATAATGCCAAGTTGCACAATAAAAAGTTAAGACATGTTACATAATTGGTATGGTACATTCCACAAGGGAGACAAACACTGGGGTCACAGTTCACATTGACAGGGATGTCATAAAGTGCTGAGTGCAGGGACATGGATCAGGGATATTGCATCAACGGTACAGGTGAATACAGGGTTACGATGCACAGCAGTATCAAATTATTAACATATATCTGATTACAGCTTCCAGCCAAACACCTATAACATTATGCTGCAGACCCCTATTCCTGCAATGACTCACCCATGTCAAATTTAGCTATGTGGCTGGGGAGTGACCTCACTGTGTGATTGATGTAGAATGCGTTACCCCTACAAAGCAGGGAAAGAACAATACTAAGAACAATAGTAAGAAGGGAGGAGGTGCCAGATCAAGACCAGCGATGCCCATCAGACCGTCTCGCCCATAGGTGATTATAATAAAAGCTCATTATATTATGCAGATTGGCTTGGGGAGTTATATACAGCATTCTAGAATGCTGTATATAAGGCCTTATTGGTGGTGGCCGCAGCTTATATGGGAATAACCTAGTGGTAGGTTCCTTCTAATATTTGGTTGCACACCATTTGGAATGAATAACTGCAATGAATTGCTTTCTATAACCATTAACAATCTTCTTACGCCTGTCAACTGGAATTTTGGAACACTTTTTGAAAGCTGCTCCCTCCAGGTCTCTCATATTTAAAGAATTTCTTCTCCCAACAGCAATTTTAAGATCTCTGCTCAGGTGTTCAATGTGACTTTAGATCTGGACTCATTGCTGGCCACTTCAAAACTTTCCATCATGTTCTTTACATCCATTTCTGGGTGCTTCTTAAAGTATGTTTTGGGGTCATTGTTCTGCTGGAAGACCCATGACTTAGGACACAAACCAGCTTTCTGACACTGGGCTTTACATTGGAGTTCAAAATCCTTTGGTTATCTAAAAATTTTATGTTGATTTGCACATAGACAAGGAACTCAGTGCCAGAGGCAGCAAAACAACCACAAATCATCTTTGAACCTCCATCTTATTTTACTGTAGGTACTGTGTTCTTTTTTTGTAGGCCTCATTCTATTTTCAGTAAACAGTAGAATGATGTGCTTACCCAAAAGTTCTATCTTGGTGTCATCTGTCCACAGGCTTTCCCAGAAGGATTTTCGAATAGCGTTTCATTTTATTCAAATGTCGAAATAGTTCGTGCTGACACTGAAGCACCTGGAACATGCTGGACAGCTTGAATTTCTTTGGAAACTTAATTGGGGCTGCTTTCCAGCATACAGACTATCCTTTTTTTTTTATATATTTTATTTTCATTTTCAATTTTTTTCCACATAATTTAACAACATGACAACAAACAATAGAAGCCAAATCACATGTAACAATAATAACAATAAAGGAAGAAAAGTAGAAGTAAAAAAAAAAAAAAAAAAAAAAAAAAAAAAAAAAAAAGGAGGATCATACATTCAATGTTGCACCAAACACTTCCGGGTAAAGTGCAAATTGTTATAAATAAATTAGTATTATGATACAATAAATCAAAACTAGCTTATCTGCATCGTAATCAAATCAAATCAACCTCATCATGACATCATAGTATCCATACCCTTTTCCTAGGCTATATAATATTTACTAACCACCCAGGGCTGCCACATCATTGTTACCTTTCTTTTCCTTGAGTTAGATTGAACCAACATTAATTCATATTTACAGTGTAAATTTACTCTTTCTATTATCTCTTTTATATTTGGAGGAGGAACTTCTTTCCATTTCGTTGCCAGCAATATACGGGTTGCTATCAATATGTGTGAAACTAACCCTCTTATTTGACTTGGAATATTTTCCAAACCAATATGAAGAATCGCCATACATGGATTAATTAATACCGCAACTCCCGTAATTTCCAAGATCACCTGCGCTATTACTGCCCAAAGAGGGGCAAGAGCCGGACACGCAAACCAAACATGTTTCTGAGAACCTACCTGTCCGCAACCTCGCCAGCATAAGCATGAGAGGTGCGGGCTGAACTTAGCAATTCTATTTGGACACCAATACCATCTCAATTGCGTTTTCTTCAATTGTTCCATGTGATTTATACATGAGGACACTCTTTTAATCTCCTTTATACTATTCCCCCAGGCTTCTAAATCTATTGATTCTCCCAGCTCCTGTTCCCATTTCTCCATGTAAGGGGCTTTGATTCTTTCAACTGGGACTATTAAAGACTTATAAAACGCAGAAATTCCCCTTGTATTTAAATCCGAGGCCATAAAGCATTTCTTTATTCTCCCCTCCTCAGATTCAGTACGTCCTAAAGATGAAATATTATCAAATAGGTGTCTAATTTGTAGATATTGGTAAAAGTGTCTACGTATCCCAGTATATTTATTGGATAATTGGTCAAATGGGAGGAGCCCCATATTTCCCTCCATCTCTCCCAAAGTTTGGATTCCCGCATCCCACCATAATTGAAGGTTTAAATATGGGATATGGGACTCGATAGCATATACCGATATTGACGATCGAGGTATCCTAATAAAGGACGGGACCATTGTCCTCCATAACCTCACTGCCGCACGCATTGTTGGCAATAAGGGAGAGTTAGTGCTTATCTGAATTACCTCTGATTCCAATGCTAATCTGGTGGAACCTCGTCTTGAATAAAATTTTTCAATCTGTAACCATTTCTGATCACCAGTCATCTGCCACCATTCACGTAAACCAACCAAAACCGAGGCCTTATGATACAACATTAAGTCTGGAAACCCCATCCCACCTGCCTCTAATGGAAGGTATAATATTGTTTTAGCTATACGCGGTTTTTTATGGGCCCAGACATACTTACTAGCTGTGCGTTGCAAACCATGAATAAATTTTTTGGGAATATCCAGAGGAAGAGTCCTGAAATAATACAAAATTTTAGGGAGGGCCATCATTTTAAAAATATTTATACGAGCTATCCAAGATGATGTAATTTGATGCATCCCCTCTAATAATACTTTAATTTTTGTATGAAGATTTGTAAAATTAACTTTAATTATCTGGTCTGACGTAGTCAGAGTTATACCCAGGTATGGAATACCTTCATCCATCCACTGGAAGGGAAAAAGCCGCTTTAAATGTTCCTGGGATGTTAATGATACCGCTATAGGGAGAATCACTGATTTATTCGTGTTTAATTTATAATATGATATTCTACTAAATTCCCCTAATTCAGATAAAACTGCGGAGAGGGACTGCTCAATATTCACACAAGAAATAATAACATCATCTGCATAAAGACTGATTTTATGAGCCGCTGTCCCTACCTTCACCCCTGAGATTAATGAAGAATTCCTAATCCTTTCTGCCAAAGGCTCCATACATAGAGCAAAAATTATTGGGGACAGGGGGCAACCTTGACGTGTCCCATTTGTTATATCAAAAGGTCTAGATAGGACCCCTGCTATCCATACTCTAGCCGCTGGCCCGGAGTATATTGCTAGTATCGCAGACAAAATTGGACCCATCAACCCAAACTTTTGAAGAACCCCCTTGACATATCCCCAGTGCACCCTGTCAAAGGCTTTCTCTGCATCCAGTGACAGGAATGCACTGGGGAGGCCTGACAATTCTGCTACCCGAACTAGGTTCAACATCCGGCGTATTCCGTCTTTTGCCTCTCTTCCTCTTACAAACCCAACCTGGTCCGATGAGACCAGGTCGGGGATGATTTGATTTAGGCGAGAAGCCAGCATTTTAGTAAAAATTTTAACGTCGCAGTTTAGCAGCGCGATAGGCCTAAAATTTTTAGGGGTAGTAGGGTCTTTCCCTAACTTAGGAAGAGTAATAATAGTAGCTTCCAAATTAGAGCTCAGCATTAAGCCGTTATTTCTCCACACCGAAAATGTTCTTAATAAAAATGGCGCTAGTATCTCCCGAAAGGTACGGTAATACTGATTAGAGAATCCATCTGGCCCCGGAGCACTCGCTTTTTTTGATTGTTTGATAACTGCTAATATCTCTTCTATTGTAAAGGGGGCATTCAAAAAGGACAACTGCTCCTCCGAGATCTTAGGGAGATTAATGGAGTCAAGATAGTCTTTTATTCCTTGGTCAGTAGGCTGTGGGATCGCCGAGTCCCTCCCCAGGTTGTACAACTCTGTATAATATTTAACGAATTCCTCAGCAATCCCTATAGGGTTTCTAACAGGGGGAGCGCCTGGTTTCAAGATGTAGTCAATCCTTCCTCTTACCTCTCTTTTTATCACTCTACGGGCCAGAACTGCCCCCCCCTTATCCCCCGATGAATACCACTTCACCTTTGCTTTACGCAAATTATGAGCGTATGTACGTAGCATCGAGTCTCGCAATTTAAATCGTATTAAAAATATTTCATCAATAACTGAGGGTGTAACAGCCTTCTTATTAAGAGATTCTAAAGAATGCAATCTGTTAAGTAGCTCTTTCCTCTCCCTCTCCTTCTCGCGCTTTATACTAGACGCTTGCTGTATAAGTGTTCCCCTGATAACAGCTTTATGGGCTAACCATAAAATTTCATCATTAACCTCTCCATTATCATTATATTGAAAGTATTCCACCATCTCCGCGGTTACCTTTGATACAACCTTCTCATTCAACAACATACCCTCATTTAGTCGCCATCTAAATATGGGGGAGTATTGATAAGACATTGATATTTTAAGATAGATTGGAGCATGGTCTGACCATGTTATCAGTCCTAATTTTGTTTCCAAGGTCTTAGCGAGAATTTTTTCATCTACCATAAAATAATCTATCCGACTATAGGTAAGATGTCGGTGGGAGAAAAAAGTATAATCTCTTTCTGATGCGTGACTATATCTCCAGTAGTCATGATAATGAAATTCATGCATTAATGATTTCATCTCCCACCGAAACCGCCTTCCTCCTTTTGACTTATCCAGTTCATTAGACATAGGGCAATTAAAGTCCCCACACAAAATTTTCCCCCCCTGTTCTACTCCCTGAATTTTCTGCAGTATGCATCTAATAAATTTACCTTGACCCCTATTCGGGGCATATATTGTAGCTAAAGTGTATATAGCTCCATTCAAGGAACATACCAAAATCAAAAATCTGCCCTCTGGGTCTACATATTTATTTATCAACTCAAACGACACCGTATGTTTAAACATGATACAAACCCCTGCTTTTTTAACCTTGCTATTAGAAAAAAAAATGTTTGGGAAGCGGTTATGGCTAAATCTCCCATTATCTGCTTCCAGGAGGTGTGTCTCCTGTAAGCAGATTATTTCCGCTTGTGATCTTAACACCTCCCTCCAGACCATATTTCTTTTGCCTGGGGAGTTCATACCCTTCACATTTAATGACATTAAATTTATACTCATTCCCACTTATATAAGGGTGTATGACCATAACACCTACCAGGATAAAAAAGCAATACAAGATCCGCTTTAAAGGAAAAAAACAAAAACCAAAAAAACATACCAAAAGAGAAAAAGAAAAAAAAACAAAAAATTTCAACCCAACCACAACTAACAATCATCAATCCAAGGCTGATCTCATGAGCCCTAGGGAAAAGGCCCTGTCCCTCGGGCACCGGGCAGAAATAAAAAGGATCTGCCATCATGGGGTCTCAGAAACAATGTCTTGTCTCTGAGTAATGTCTGGAGGACCGTCCACGAGGCCTTCGCTCACTCTGCTTCAAACTTTATTCCATTCATTCGTTATACAGACTATCCTGCATTGCAACCTTTCATCAATTTTGCTCTGCCATCAATGTCCAGGGAGATTAGCTACAGTGCCATGGGTTTCTTATGTTGCGCACCATGGACAAAGGAACATCAAGATCTTTAGAGATGGATTTGTAGCCTTGAGATTGTTGATATTTTTCAACAATTTGTTTAAGTTTTCAAACGGTTTTCTCCTTTTTCTATTCTCTGTGCTTAGTGTGTCACACACAGACACACAATGCAAAAATTGAGTCAACTTTTCCCCTTTTTATCTGGTTTCAGGTTTGATTTTCACATTGCCCACATCTGTTACTTGCCAAAGGGTGAGTTTGAATGAGCATCACATGCTTGAAACAAAGTTGTTTACCCAAAATTTTTGAGAGGTGATGACAATTTGTGCTAACAATTTTCTCAGGCCCATTTTGGATGTTTTGTGTGAAATTTAGTCCAATTAGCCTTTCTTATGTGTTTTTTGTGCTGTTCCAATACAGGGAGAAATACTTCATTTCCTGGAACAATCTCAAGGTTGCCAACACAGTTGATAAGTGACACTTCAGGCTCTCCTACCTTATATTATGCTGCTCTCAGATTAAAAAACAAAACTTGGTGGTGACAGATACTCTGTAAGGCTATTTTACATGGCTGATATTCAACGAGTTGTATATAGAAAAGTTTGTTCCTGACCACTGCTCTATATAAACATGTCCAGTAATAAGCTGACAGACGAGCAAATACTTCTTTCTCTGCCAATCACATTTTATTTTTTAGGTCCTAAAAATTATTGTTAGTTTGGCGTCAGTCCGACATCCAATTATTTTTGCATCTGATAAAAAGCTGACCACTTTTTATCACATACTTGATTTGATTTTCAGCCATCATGGAATATGTCAGTTTGTATAATCAATATGTCATCTGCTTTTCTCATATACAAAAATAAGAAAACGGAAAATGGAAAATAAAATGTCAAGCTTCTTCTGCCATTAAACTGTAAAAAATGGACAATGCACAGATAATATCTCTCCAGGTTTTTCACATACCCATGAATTTTAATGAATGAGCTTGATATGTGACTCCACTCACATCCTTATAAATGCCACAATTACTATTGCATTATGAGGGTTAAGCAGGCAGGGTCAGTGTTTGCACCACCACTGGCTGTTTTAACAGATGCTCAACTATTAATAAAACTGGATTACTGATGGTGATTATGCTCCTTTGCCACATAATCACCATGATATATGTCCATTTAAAAAGTATGATGTATCAGTATGCCATATCAGGAAGCCCCCTTCCTATTTATTGGACATGTTTAATCCATGATATGATCAAATAAAGAGATGTCTAAATTTTTAAATAGTTTTTCTGACATTTGGTCTGAAAGAAAACTCACAGCCGCTCCAGCTGCTTAAAAAATATACCATTTACTTATTGCCTTAGACGTCTGTTTATATTAAAGCACCACTACAGCATTTTTTTTTATTGCACTGCTACAGTGGGGCTTTACATATATGTCCCCTGCCCCTAGTGTCATACTAACCTTCTGTCAGCTTCATCCTTTTCCAGCGGTGTTTCAGTCGGTCTGCAACGAAAAGTGACCTGTCAGCATGAGCAGTGTTTCATGGAGTGCATCGGAGGTCACTTGTCAATAGATCTCTATCGGGTTCTTGTTTTGGATTCACTCTGGCTGTCATAGAGATGCATTGAACGCTTGTGACATAACCTCTGGTTTCTAGCCAGTTAGAAGTTACAGGCACAAGATTGCGTAGCTTAATCGCAGCAATGCCAAAAAAGGATGAAAACGCCAGAGGGTGAATATAAGACAAGGGGCAAGGGACTTATATTTAAAGCACCATTCTAACTTTGGAAAAAAAATGATTTAGTGGTTCTTTAAGGCCATTCTAACAAGTGATTAAAAGAATCATTTAACAAGTTAACAGCAGCGCAGAGAGATGCTGTACTCACAAAGGTTAGAGGCAGATGATTTCTGAATACTGGAGACATCATCTGCCGGTAAAGATGCAGGCTCAGCAACTGAATAAAGACAGGGAATGAGAGGGAGAAAAGTGAGCAGCTAACTGCTGTATAAAATTCAATGGGCTAGGGAAAGGTGGCTAGTATGTTAGCCGTTGACTTCTTTCCTTTAATGTAACTACTGTGGACTATTGGCCAGGGAATGGACAGACACTAGTAATTGAACTCCAAGGAATCCAGCTGTATACCATGAAAGTTAAAAGCTCCTATTGCAAGAGAAATATAGCAGATAAAATAAGCAAGACAATTGCAAAGTTACTTATGTACAAGCACATGGACATCTGTGACACTATTGCTGGAAAAAAGCAGCCATGTTTATCTGTGAAATATTGTGACTTTGAAACAGAGTTGCAAATGTTTCCATACGTTTCGGATTTTCAATCACAAGTCTCATACGACTCACTTGTGATAGTTTTCAATCCGATTTGTCACATGAGAATGCATATTGACTGTTAATTGCCTTTGACTTTGATTTTTTTACAGCAAAATCACATTTCTAAAATAGTCACAAGAAAGCATGTCGCAGATAGGTTGGATTACTGACACATGTCACCGTGTAGCTCTAAATTTAACCCATTCAGCATATTCTCCAGAGTGAACCACTAAACAATACACTAATATTTCTAATAAAACAAATCTGTGCACATTGTACAGAATATATCTCTGACCAAAATAAACATATTCTGGATGTTTTACAGTAAGTGTGGCCTTGGAGGATTACCTCGGCCTTCCACCCAAAAAGCACACCCATTATAGTCCTTAATGCTGGAAGTTAGTCAAGGCATTGTATGAAATGGCTCTGGTTGGTTCGCACAATTATTTTGCCCAGATTATGGAGTTCTGACACGACATATAATGTTTCCTTTTCCATTTCCTGTCACAGCTTGCTCTTATGAAGGGAGGACTTATAATAACAAGGAGACATTTTCTGTCGGTTCCTGCACATCATGTGTCTGCCAGGTTAGTAGTGTCTTATTGATTTCCACATTCTGTAGTTGTTCAGTCTACAATTACTGAAGACATATGTGAATTGCTGTCAAAATATTTGTTGGTATATAAAGCTACAGGAAATAAATATATTAGCACAACAGATATTTACCCCATGTTCCTTGCTTGTAAGACCTATGCGAGTATTCACACATCAGTCTTTCCTGGTCCATACCTGTACATCAATATCTTGCCTTTCTTCAGATCTCCTGAAAAAGAGTGATAGCCTCAACTATGCCTAAAAAGGCCCCGTTACACGGCACGACATGGTTAACAATATCGCTTGAACGTCACGGATTTGGAGTCATTCAAGCGACGTCGTTACAACCTCGTTGCGTGTGACTCTGTAACGATAAATCGTTGGATCGTTGATCGCAGGTTTGAGAACATGTTCTCAAACCACACGATCAGCGATCAGCCAACCTTGTATATCGTGTTTGACACCGCGATAACGATGTCGTTTACGACTTCACCCATTCACAGCAATGAGCAGGGATCTTTCACTGGGTTGTGTGAATGACACCTGCTCACAACATCGTTGGTGAGTCGTCCACGATATCTAGACGTGTGACATCTCACCAACGATGTAAAAACGATGTCTGAAATGACCTCGCGCCCACGAGATGGTTGCTGACAAACCTGCCGTGTAACGGTACCTTGAGGTTGTTGTTTGTGCTGGGAGATCCTCGGCTTGGCCAGGCATTACTGTCTGTATGTGGATCATGAGATACATATTTCAGAACCTGGCCTTAAAATGAAGCTGTCAGTTCTCCTGACATGTCTGTTGCAGTGACTTATTGTATTACCTACAAAATAGCAATCCTAATAATGTTTGGGCATCTTTCCTTAGTAATCTGTATTGTGTGTCATTTATTCGTTATTATAGCGAGTCATTGTATTCCAATACAATATTCATTTTTTAACGTATTCAAAAACCACAAGTTTTCAAATGTAACTATGGGAGTTTTTCTTTTGCTGAAGCATTATTTGCAACTTTTTTTGTTTGACAGTGCTTAGATTAAAGTGAATCCTGAAAATAACTCCAAAGAAGTGACGTATTTTCTTTTTTACTAGCACTCGTTTTTTCAAAATCTCTAGAGAGAAAAAAAAGCTAAAAAATAAATGAATTTGAGTGGTAAAGTCGATTTCCCAAATGTCAGAGAGTGGGAGTGCACTCCCTATTCCACCCGATCGAACCCCCCACACCGGGATGTAATTGCAAAATGCCAATTGTTGTCAGGTCAATACTAGGTCAAGCAATGATTTCTGAATCTTACAGCTACAGCCAGCCTGCTGCTGGCATGGTCTAAAAGGTGTTCTGTCATGGTGGGTTTACATGCCGCGATATCGGCGTTCAACTCCGACCCAACTCCGACAAAAAGTCACGTGGGTCGCGAGTTGGAGCCGATATCGTGTGCGCGTTGTACTGTTTCAGTGTACAACGCGATGCTGGAACGATGCCAAAACGATATCGGAGTTGAATAGCAGAGCTATTCAACTCCCCGATATCGCAAGGCCGTTGTACCAGCATCGCAGCGTGTGACAGCACAACTCCGATG
Organism: Allobates femoralis; assembly: GCA_033576535.1. Classification (NCBI taxonomy): domain Eukaryota; kingdom Metazoa; phylum Chordata; class Amphibia; order Anura; family Aromobatidae; genus Allobates; species Allobates femoralis. Next base: position 240,619,807 of record JARQOC010000004.1, read on the forward strand.
CGTACTCGCACATCACCCATTAACTCCCATGTTAAATGGTCGTTACTGGGTTGGTGGGCGTACACATCGTCGGGACGTTGTTTCCCGATATCGCAGCGTGTAAACCGGCGATGCGATATCGGGAAAAGTGCGCCCAAAATGCGTGCTCCCGCGGCGTTGTATGCGATAACGGGACGATATCGCTACGTGTAACCCCACCATCAGTGTCATGACAGGTGTACTGCATTGCAATGCATCACACCAGTAATCAAAGTAATGAACGTTAAAGTCCTTTTTAGGGGCTAAGTAAAAAAGTGAAAAAAAATTGTAAAGATATATAAACCCCCCCTACAAAATAATTAACAAAAATATGTAAAAAAAAAAAATACATATATATATACAGTGCCTACAAGTAGTATTCAACCCCCTGCAGATTTAGGTGGTTTGATAAGATGCAAATAAGTTAGAGCCTTCAAACTGCAAACGAGAGTAGGATTTATTAACAGAAGCATAAATCTTACAAACCAAAACGTTATGTTGCTCAGTTGAATTTTAATAAATTTTAAACATAAAAGTGTGGGTCAATTATTATTCAACCCCTCAAACCACCAGCATTCTGTTTGGTCCCCCTAAAGTATTAAGAAGTAGTTCAGGCACAAAGAACAATGTGTGGATTAATTATCTCTTTTGCCAGCCTTTTCTGACTATTTAAGACCCTCCCCAAACTTGTGAACAGCACTCATACATGGTCAACATGGGAAAGACAAAGGAGCATTCCAAGGCCATCAGAGACAAGATCGTGGAGGGTCACAAGACTGGCAAGGGGTACAAAACCCTTTCCAAGGAGTTGGGCCTACCTGTCTCCACTGTTGGGAGCATCATCCGGAAGTGGAAGGCTTATGGAACTACTGTTAGCCTTCCACAGCCTGGACAGCCTTTGAAATTTTCCTCCCGTGCCGAGGCCAGGCTTGTCCGAAGAGTCAAGGCTAACCCAAGGACACCAAGGAAGGAGCTCCGGGAAGATCTCATGGCAGTGGGGACATTGGTTTCAGTCAATACCATAAGTAACGTACTCCACCGCAATGGTCTCCGTTCCAGACGAGTCCGTAAGTTCCTTTACTTTCAAAGCGTCATGTCAAGGCTCGTCTACAGTTTGCTCATGATCACTTGGAGGACTCTGAGACAGACTGGTTCAAGGTTCTATGGTCTGATGAGACCAAGATCGAGATCTTTGGTGCCAACCACACACGTGACGTTTGGAGACTGGATGGCACTGCATACGACCCCAAGAATACCATCCCTACAGTCAAGCATGGTGGTGGCAGCATCATGCTGTGGGGCTGTTTCTCAGCCAAGGGGCCTGGCCATCTGGTCCGCATCCATGGGAAGATGGATAGCATGACCTACCTGGAGATTTTGGCCAAGAACCTCCGCTCCTCCATCAAGGATCTTAAGATGGGTTGTAATTTCATCTTCCAGCAAGACAACGACCCAAAGCACACAGCCAAGAAAACCAAGGCCTGGTTCAAGAGGGAAAAAATCAAGGTGATGGAGTGGCCTAGTCAGTCTCCTGACCTTAACCCAATTGAAAACTTGTGGAAGGAGCTCAAGATTAAAGTCCACATGAGACACCCAAAGAACCTAGATAACTTGGAGAAGATCTGCATAGAGGAGTGGGCCAAGATAACTCCAGAGACCTGTGCCGGCCTGATCAGGTCTTATAAAAGATGATTATTAGCTGTAATAGCAAACAAGGGTTATTCCACAAAATATTAAAGCTAGGGGTTGAATAATAATTGACCCACACTTTTATGTTTAAAATTTATTAAAATTCAACTGAGCAACATAACTTCTTGGTTTGTAAGATTTATGCTTCTGTTAATAAATCCTACTCTCGTTTGCAGTTTGAAGGCTCTAACTTATTTGCATCTTATCAAACCACCTAAATCTGCGGGGGTTGAATACTACTTGTAGGCACTGTATATATATAATGATACAGTATATATAAACAAAAATATATTTGCTATTGTGTCTAAAATGACGTGATCAATAAAACTAAGGCGGCCGTCACACGTCTCGACATCGTGAATGATATTGTAAGCGATCACGTGCACGCGCGATCGCTATCAATATCGTTCACATCGCTGGCGAGATGTCACACAGACAGACTCACCAGCGATGTGGGCCAGCGAGATCGCTGGTAACTATGGTACACATCGGGTTACTATGCGCCGCGCGGCGCTTAGTAACCCGACGTTTACCATAGATACCATCTCCCAGCATAGGCTCTGCCGCTGGGAGATCGTTCATCGTGGTGTCACACACCACGATGAAGCAGATTGTTAAATCGTTCATTGCTAGATATGAGCTCCTGCTCTCGTATCTGCGATGTCATGATCAAGCGATTTTACATTGTAAAATCGCTTGATCGCACGTAGCGATGCACAAACGATATCGCTTAAGCGATCAAAAAGCAGATCGCTTAAACGATATCGTTCAAGATATTGCAGCGTGTGAAGGCCGCCTAACACTATTTAACCCCTGAGTTCACTGAGGCCTCGCGGCAGGGATCTCGAGTGACTCAGCAGGGTCACGTCAGTTTACTGCCACGGGGAACCCTCAGTGATTCAGTTGGTGACATCACTGCTCCTCGCGACAGTCAGTGCGATCGCAGAGACTGCAGCCAGAGGATGCTTATTCCCTCACTGCAGGTTCTGGATGAAGTCAGAGGGTATGTGTATGTTAAATAAATCGGAAACTGGGGGTTGTCTGTGTGATTTATTTCAAAGAAAGGATTTTTTCCTGCGTGTTGAGTTTTTTAACTATTTACTCAAGGGATTGATAATGGGTGGGTCTCATAGAAACCTGAACTTTATCAATCTTGTGCTTAAAAACAAGCTGTCAATTCTCCTTTCTATTACCCCAATGCCACTGCACCAAGGCATCGGGAAGAGGCGGATAAAGCCCTGGGGGGCCCAATAACTATGGGCCTCACCATGCTGAGAATACTAAGCCCTAGCTGCCTTGCTTTTACCTTGGCTAGCAATCAAAAATAGGGCAAAGCCCACACATTTTTTTAAGTGATTAATTAAATAATTAAAAAAAAATAATAATAATAATGTGCTCCCCTGTATTTTTGATTGGCAGCCAAGGTAAAGCCAGGCAGCTCGGGTGGCAGCCTATAGCTGTCTGCTTTATCTGCTCTGAGATCAAAAATACAGCAAAGCTCTATGTAATTTTTTAAAAATTATTTATTTATTCTACTTGAACTTGGGTCTCAATGTTAGCAAGCAGCAACTCTACCACTGAGCTAGTGCTCACACTGACAAACATGGGAGGATTTGGTTATCTCGACATGTAGATCAGGCAGACAAAGAGGAAGAAACCAGCACCAGGTGATTTCAATAAAAATTTCAAATCAAATTTCATCTTTTTATTTAATCCATTGCTTGAAAAAAATTAAAATCAGACGTGTCATTACTTGTCAAGGGGCAAACATCCCCTGCATGCCTGACGAGTTTTGGACTTCATGTCCTCACTCATTGGTATCTAGATCACAGACCTAGACACAGATCACACTGTCACACAGAGATCTAGTATATATATATATATACAATGCATTTCTATGTTGCTTGTATACTAGGAGTTATGAAAAAGTCTGATTTTTTTTATTACTAGCTGTAGTACCCGGCTACGCCCAGGTTAATAAATAACTGATGTTAGCTATGACAAAATAGAATTTGAATATGTCATATTAATGACCTGTAGGAAAATAGAAGCTGAGCTGTGATTGATTGCTATAGGCAGCCTAATAAATCTCCAGCCAACAGTAAACCCTCCCCCCGGCCGGGCAGTATATGTTACCCCACACATACACATAATAGACAGCTCATGTGACTGACATCTGCCTTAATTTCCTATATGGCACATGTGTTGCACATTGGCTGTTTTTAATCAGATGTTTATGTTTGGAAATTAAAGATAGCACACGTATGTGGGGAGTTGTGTGAGGTGATTTGTGCACATCTGTGTCTGCCTGTGTGGTGTGTGTGTCCCTGGGGTGTGTGTATGTGTGTTTCCCTGTGGGGGGGGTCTGTGTGGTGGGTGTCTCTGTTGTGTGTGTCTTTTTGTGGTGTGTGTGTGTCCCTGTGGGGTGAGTGCATGTGTCCCTATAGGGTGTGTATGTGTGTGTCCCTGTGGGGGGGGTCTGTGTTGTGTGTGTCTCTGTTGTGTGTGTTTGTGGTGTGCGTGTGTGTGTCCCTGTGGGGGTGAGTGCAAGTTTCCCTATAGGGTGTGTATGTGTGTGTGTGTATGTGTGTGTCCCTGTGGGGGGGGGGGTCTGTGTGGTGGGTGTCTCTGTTGTGTGTTTCTTTTTGTGGTGTGTGTGTGTCCCTGTGGGGTGAGTGCATGTGTGTCCCTGTGGGGGGGGGTCTGTGTTGTGTGTGTCTCTGTTGTGTGTGTCTCTTTGTGGTGTGCGTGTCCCTGTGGGGTGAGTGCAAGTGTCCCTATAGGGTGTGTATGTGTGTGTGTCCCTGTGGGGGAGGGGGGGTCTGTGTGGTGTGTGTGTGTGTGTGTGTCTCTTTGTGGTGTGTGTGTGTCCCTGTGGGCTGAGTGCATGTGTCCCTATAGGGTGGCTATGTGTGTGTGTCCCTGTGGGGGGCAGGGTCTGTGTGGTGTTGTGTGTGTCTCTTTGTGGTGTGTGTGTCCCTGTGGGGTGAGTGCATGTGTCGCTATAGGGTGTGTGTGTGTCCCCTTGGGGGTGTGTGTGTCTTTGTGTTGTGTGTGTGAAAGAAAGAATGCGCAAATAGGGTCTTATCTCAATAACACACTTTCACTTGTCGATGTGGAATTGCTCACCTTTAGCAGTTGTGAAACCCACAACTGGTAGAATAGCGTACAAGCAGCTGCTGCAGGGACCGCACTCCCAACGGTGACCGTGGTTGTAATGCAGAATCTTGGACAAAGTGCCTCAGTGTCTGCGCTGCTGCTCCGAGACCAAAGAAACACAGACACAGGAATGTCTGGTTCAGCTACAGCCTTTATTTTCTGACGCGTTTCGGAGCCTCCTCCCGAGCTCCTTCCTCAGGGAACATCAGGATGTTCCCTGAGGAAGGAGCTCGGGAGGAGGCTCCGAAACCCCACCTTAGTGACTATATGCTGGTATGTGCTGTTAGTCTTTGGTGCTGTCATTAAGCCCCTCTCATTCACAACTGTTAACTGGTAACTGTCACTTTTTCCCCATTATGTAGATAGGGGCAAAATTGTTTGGTGAACTGGAACGCGCAGGATTAAAATTTTGCCTCACAACATAGCCTATGACGCTCTCGGGGTCCAGACGTGTGACTGTGCAAAATTTTGTGGCTGTAGTTGCGACGGTGCAGATGCCAATCCCGGATATACATACATACATACACACATACATACACACACACATATTCAGCTTTATATATTAGATTATGAAACTACTGAAAATAAAAAAAATTACAAAAATTTAATTTATAATTAGGTTTCTCTATACTTGAGCCCATACTACTTCATGACAGTTAGTTACAGCCTGTAGCATTAATCTTTTGAGCCACAGACTCTGTAAACTGTGAATGGGAGATTTTTGTACACTTGATCTTTTCAGCAGGCTGTGACTACACAGGCACTGTATTCCTATGTATTTGTATTATAGAACCATGAAATTACTAAAAAAAATTATGAAAAGCAATAATGTAATTTCTTATGCCTTTTATTTAAAATGACAAATATCACAAATCTGCAAATAACATAGACATTTGGTGTCCCTGAAATTGTAATAATCAGCACAACACAGCAATCAAATTATTTATATCAGTAAATGGTGTAAATACATGGCATGATGTATTATTTTTCTATATTAAATCTATAAAAAATGTAATGAAAATGTAGGGCAGGGAGGGGTTTGGGTGGAGTTTTGAGAGAGTGTGATAGGTGCGGCTTACAGGCCAATGCAATGCATGATGGAACTTGTAGTAATGGAAGCATAAAGTCAGGGGAGGAAATTGTCGATTAACCCCATCAGAGCTGGAGGCAGCAATGAGGATGTTCTGCTAGAGAATGATAAAAGGTAATATCTCTACAATAAGGCCCGCAGGTGACCGCCTTTTTTTTCCGCGGCTGCAAGTGCCGCATCTGCCGCAATCGGCAAAACCGCACTTGCCGCACCTGCCGCAAGCCCTATATAGACAATGCATGGGGCTTGCCGCACTTGCACACAAGTGCGGCTGTTAGGCGGCAGATGCTATAAATCTGCTGGATCTGCCGCATTTTCAAAAAAATGCCAGTGTGAAAGAGGCCTAACATGATGTTTGGTTATGAAAGAAAATCAGTTATTTTAATGGACAACCGCTAACTGTCTGAGAAAAATGGATGTGATTTCATGAGAACTGTGAGTCTACTACAGACGCCGCTGAACTCTACGGCCTGTTGCTTTTTTTCTGTAGAGGATACTTTGTGGAGCATAAATATGCATGTAAAAAACTGCAGTTACTTTTTTAAGTTCAAACCAAAAAAAAAAAAACCACATTAAAAAGGCGGCTTCACATCTGCACGAAAACGCATCAAATGAATCATAAAAGGCATTAAAATGAAGCAATTATGCAATAATCATAGGAGATTAATATTAATAATGCTAGGCATCTGCTAATTTTCAGTCACTAGCAAATGGGTGTGGCTTGGGCGTGGCTAGGGGGGTGTCCAAAATTTGCACGCACTGCATGTTTTATCCCTCTTTCTGTTTTTCATAAGTTGGGAGGTATGTTATTGGTTATAGTAAATATGTCGAAAAAATGTGTCACTCACCGTTATGAAAATCTTCCATTTATTGGTGCCGGAAAATGAACATGGCAACCGAGTTACAGACTTAACATGATGGGGGGAGGGAGTGGGGAGTGCAAACGACGACGGGCACCGTTCCGCGGCGGGCTGACACTTCTTCCTGTCGAGTCTCGACCGGAACAAGCGGCAGCCCGCCGCGAAAGGGTGCCCGTCGTCGCTTGCACTCCCCACTCCCTTCCCCCATCATGTTACATCTGTAACTCGGTTGCCATGTTCATTAAATGTAAGATATTCATAACGGTGAGTGACACATTTTTTTCTACATATTTACTATATTCTATGGACTTTATTAGCGAACACCACCGTTGAGGAGTGTCCACACCTGTCCCGCTCGGGGTCAGCATTAGTGCGGTATATTTAAGCAATTCCTGCAGTGTCCTGTTTTTTTTCTCCAATTTTTGAATGTTATTGGTTATGCTTCATAAGGGTCTACTTGCTCATAGCAACCAATCAGATCTCAGCTTTCACTTTACCTCATCAGCTTCATTGCGGCAAGCTGAATTTGGTTGCTATACAGTAGGTAACCAAAATGAGCTTACTATGAGGCAATATTCCTTAATGAGGCCCCAATTGCCCCAGCAGTGTCTAAACGTTTTTTTTTTTTTTTTAAATAGGCCCATTGGCCAATCAAACAGTTCAATTCTGGCTTTGGACAGAAGGATGCATTTAGCACTATAATGTAGATTATTGGTTACGCTTGAAAAGGGTCTAGTTGTCCATAGCAACCAATCAGAGCTCAACTTTCACTTTACCTCAGTAATGCTGAAAGTTGCACTCTAGTTGCTATAGGCGATGTTATAACTAATAATGCATTACGTGTAGTGAAATGTATAGATGTATCAGTTCTAGTAGTGATATTAGGGTATAACATAGTATGTTGTAGGATAGGATGCCCGAAAACTATCTGCAGGGCAAGTGACAGCTGAAATTATCATAGGGCAGGGGTGGGCAACTCCGGGCCTCGAGGGCCGCACACAGTGCAGGTTTTCTGAATATCTTTAGCATTTGACAGTTGGCAATTTAATCTCCTGCACAGGTGATGATTCCAACTGTCAAATGCTAAGGATATCCAGAAAACCTGGACTGTGTGCAGCCATCGAGGCCTGGAGCTGCCAAACCCTGGCCTAGGGGGAGGGGCTAGTGCTTAGAATGAGACTGCTGAAGCCACGCTGGGGGCATGTCCTCTAGCCTTCTTGTCATTGGTGGTTATCCAGGCTTTTGACAGTCGTTTAAACAATAGATTTTGGACTGTAGACAGATATCGCTTGTAATCATAATAGATTGTTTTCAAGGCATAAAAATGTCATGTGAAGATAGGTGTTGAAGTGTAAGTCTGCGTTCACACAAAGCGTAATTCTCGTTCAAAGTATTTTTATTAACGTTTTTATACAAGAGGGGAAACATAAATATGGGGGGGAGGGGAGGGTAGACAAACAACAAAAAAGAAACCAACATCCTAGTTGTACAAAAATTTACAGAAGGAAAAATGTTACTGTTCTTTTCCATCCCTAGTACCTTTAGACAACATCATGTCCCTAAGTCTACTAATGCATTCATCATGACATATTATTTAGAAAGTTAAAAAAACTTCATTATTATACATAAAATAAGAACGCGATATCATAACGTCAACGGAATATCACATAATTAGGTTTGGCATAAATTTGTTCGACCATACTTCCCATTTAAGTTTGTATTTGTTCAAATTCTTCTGTCTAAGAGCTATATTATACTCGTATACATTATGGGTAGAGACTCTGTTTATTATATCGGTTATAGTTGGGACCTCGACCTGTTTCCAGCGTGATGCTATCAGCAATTTTGTTGTAATCAGAATTTGACAAATTATATGTCTAACATTGTTAGGAAAAGCTTCAATACCAAGCAACAGAAGAGCTAGTGGTGGATTAAGGGACATTCGAAGATTAGTGAGATTCTTGATAAGGTTTTTTATCTCAGCCCAAAGTTTACTTAGTTTGGGACACCCCCAAAAAATATGTGAGAAAGAGCCTACCTTCCCACATCCTCTCCAGCAGTCGGGTAAGATTGAGGGTGAGATTTGGTGTATTTTCTCTGGTGTCCAATACCATCTAGACAGAATCTTATAATGGGATTCGTGGAGGGTAGCACAAAGGGTATTAGAGTAGATAATATTTAATGATTTGGAAAGTTGGGTTGTATCTATCTGAATTTGAAGTTCTTTTTCCCAGGTTAATATGTGTTTAGATTTCGTTAATTCCATGTCATCATTAAAGAACCCGTACAGACGGTTGGTTGCCCACTTGGAGCTGTGGAGAGGGTTAAATAGGAGATCATTCAAAAATTGGGGAAGTGAAAAAATAATATTTTTTGAAGTCAGGAATAATTGTATTTTTGACCACGTTGATTTCTCTGTGTCGGGTAAGGTATATTTGTCTTGGAGGGATTGGAAGGGGATCAGCTTGTTAGCTAGCATTATATCTTGAGTTGTTGAGATGCCACTTTCCAGCCATTCCCTTAATTTAAGGTTAGAGATCAAGGTTTCAAAAATTTGAAGTGGGAGAGAATGGAGCTGCAGTTCTTTGGTTTTTGACTTATATTTTGTAAGCAACTCTCTCCAAACTTTGATGGCTGCCTTGAATGTTTGCACGTTTGGTATGGTTTTGCTAGAATCTAAACAAAGCGTAATTCTCATGTCTTATTACGTGCGCTTGTCCTGCAAAATCGCATCCGCGTCTGTGTTTGCCGGCAAAGAGAATGGAAATTCACTTTTGCTGTTCAGACAATACGCTTTTTTTTCGGCCATGCTTTTACGGGAGAAAGAGTGTGCGTAAAAACAATCAACATGTCAATTCTTTGCGCAAATATGCGCGCGCTTTCTTCCATAGGCCCTATTATAAGGAGCTGGAATACGCATAGTTGTTCACGCAATGCCTATTCCAGCGCCTAAAATCGCGGGCACTGGGGGAAGTGATGTCACACAGAGGAGGAAAAATCCTGTGTTCCTCCCCCCGTGTGACATGTCAGGGCTGTAGTTTCGCTTCATACATACACTGCAAAAGCGAAATAAAAGTTAACAAAAGATATAAAAAAAAAAATATATAAAATAATTACCTCTTCACTGGCTAAAAGACATCCGATCGCTGCAAGGACCTTAATCATTTGTGTGGCCGGTAGCGATCAACTGATGTGTCATGTGACATCATCAGCTGATCGGTTTAAACTGCCCACCAAAACCGCTCAGAGGATGCTGTCATGTCACGATCAGCTGATGATGTTACATGACACATCAATCAACTGATCGGTTTTGGTTTAAACTGCTCAGTTGATGCTGTCAGCTGACACATCAGCTGATCAGTTGCCATTGGTCAGCTGATTCAGGTCATGCAGCGATCAGACATGGACATCCCACATCCCGGGACACTCGGCGGAGAGGTGAGCATTTTAATTTTTTTTTTTTTTTTAATACCCATTGCTTTCTTTTAGTTCGCTTTCGAAGTGTATGTAGATACACTGTGAAAGTGAAAGTACACAGATGTCACACTGGAACAAGATTATTCCTGCCCTCCATGTGACATCACATCCCCCTGTGCTCTTAGGGGAAAAATGCAGCCGTAAAAAACGGTGTGTGAATGCACCAAGTTTTTTTTTACTGGCGCTAAATAGTGCAGCCGCAAAACACGGGAAAAATGCCAGGGCAAAAAAATGTGGCAATTACGCCGCGAGTGAATGTAGCCTACGAAGGCTGAATATTCTGTATACAACTCTTAAATAATTCCCCCTGGCTCTCCATAGTTTGTGAGCACAGCCAGTGCCTATAAAGTATTTATGCCGTATGTACAAGTCCTTTTTTGACAAATTCTAAATGTTAGTTTCTATGTTTGTTTTTACCCACTAGCAACATGGCTATTTTTATTGTGAGATGGAAGGTAGACGATCATTCTGCTGAATTGTTTTTACCAGAACATCTGTTTCTTATAATGCTCGTGTTATATGACGTTACATAAGGAGTGATATTTATTACTGCATCCCTGTTTGCAGACATTTATCCCTAGACGTGTTATATATTATTATTATGGTATGCAAGCATAATTTTATTCCAAACACAATTTGTCAGGGTTTATGACCTGCGGACAGCTGTTATTTGAGATGTAACATGGGTATGAGTGGACACCAGAGATAAAAGCCCTGTAAGCAGATAAGTCAAGTAGATTTTCACTAGGTACTGAAGGTATTAATACAAAACCTGCAGGCTAGATATTATTGATGATTAAAATGAAAACAATGACATACTTGGCACCCCAAGTGATGGATATTTTGTTAATACTTTCTTATTAGTCCCCTTTCACATCAGTGATTTTTGCTATTTGCAGCATATCCAGCAGTTTTGCCACATCTGCCATGTAATTGCTCACTTGCGGCAATCCTGCGTTCAGCCCAATTCATTCCCTATGGAACGTGTCATGTGTGGCACTTGTGGTTTGGTGGATCCGGCAATTGTTGCAAGTCAAAAAACCTCTGCTAGCAGCGCTTTTTTTCCGTTGTCGGATTTGCCAGATCTGGTGCCTCACATGACCACAAATTCCATAGGGAATGAATTGAGCTGAACACAAGTGAACCATTATGTGAGTGGCAAAAATCGCTGATGTGAAAGCAGCCTAAGGCTAGCTTCACACCATGGTAGAATCAGCTCCGGAGCTGTCCGGTGTAAACCAGACAGCCCCAGTCCCGATTTTGCTGTGATGCAGCCCTATGGGGCCAGATGGAACCGGAAGGCAGCTATCTGCCATCCAGTTTCCATCTGTCCGGGAGGATCCAGGTGAATTTGGATTTTCCTGCCGGACACAAAACGTTGCTTGCAATGTTTTTGTGTCCAGGGCAAAAAATCTGCCCAAATCGGATCCTAGCGGATCCGGGGTGATCTGCCGCTCCCTAACATGGGAGTCTATGGCGCCAGATTGCCCAGATCGGGAAGAATCCGGGAACCGGACACCAGTGGCTGAAGTTTAGCAGCAAGCGCTGCTAAATTTCAGCACCACCGGCTGTACCCTGCTGTCATTTCAGGGTCTTGAAATTGCCGCAGCTGCGACTGCCATCAGCGACATCCGGCTGCAAACTGGACCGGAGGGCATATTTGCCCTCCGGTTCTGTTTGCAAATCAGGTCCGAGGCTGTCCGAATCACATCGGACAGCCCTGGACCTGATCACATCGCTTTGTGAAGTTGGTCTTAGGAAATTGTATATGCACAATACATATAGTGACGTTTTGGTCCGCATACATAGCCCTTGATCATATTGTAGGAGAAAGGAAGATATATTTGTAAGATAAATAGCACTGCTGGATCATGACAGCTGTCGCTATATGGAATTGCAGTTGAATATGAGTCATGTTATTCATAAAGATATGTGCTGGAAATGAACATTGTGATGGAAATATTCATTTGTTATATATATCTTTTAAAGAACATGACTGCCTGCATTCAACTGCTGCTTCCACATAATGACAGCTGTCACCATCCAGCTGTGCTATTTATCTTATACATACCATAAATATTCCTTTCTTATGAAATGTGAAAAATATTCCTTTCTTATGAAATGCTTGCCAGATGAAAATACATGTACATAGACCAAGACATCACTGTACATATTATGCACATGGCATAGCTGTAGATAAAGAAATGGACTACACATCCAAATGTTACACATTGATCTATTGCAACCAAGCAAAAATGTACACCAGGAGAGTGAGTGCTGATACTGCTTTAATGGCAGCGGAGGTGAGTATAAGCTTTTTTTTTTCTAACGGGTAAATATGTGGAATGAGAAAGGGTTGTTCAAGTAGTAGACAACTCCTGTAGCCTCCCTGGCGGTCTGTTTAGTTCTGGAAATTGTTGCTAAAAGCGGGCTACCCGCGTTCGCGGTAGATGCGGTTAAAAAACCGCATCTGCCGCACTTGCCGCATAGCTGCCGCACTTGTGCCGCACTTGCGGCGCGGTTGCGGTAATCTGCATAGGAACCAACCACCTCTGATGACCCTCATACATTGTTAATATGTGCCCCTGCACCCTAGTAAACCATTAGCAGCACTGTTGTTGTGTGCTAAGTGGCTGCAGTAGAAGTGCGATAATGATTTTAGACACTTACATGCCTGGTACTTGAGGCCGTCTCCCTGTGTGTGCTGGGACTTGTTGTGCTGTGCTCATCATGTCTGCTCGCCCCCTCCCTTATGCACGCCCCCTCTCAGCCTGCTATAGTGCTGTGAGGCTGATTGCGTCATAAAGGGGCGGGGCTACCGTGATGCCGCGATTTAGCCCCGCCCCTTTATGACGCAATCAGCCTCACATCACTATAGCAGGCTGAGAGGGGGCGTGCATAAGGGAGGGGGAGAGCAGACATGATGAGCACCGCCCACACGTCCCATCACACACAGGGAGACGGCCTCAAGTACGCAGGCATGTAAGGGTGCTTTCACATCTGCGTTATTCGTAATTCGCGGCAGATGCGGTGAAAAAACCGCATCTGCCGCGATTGCCGCATAACCGTTCCACTTGCGGCGCGGTTGCGGTTTTTTCTATGCAATGTATAGGCGTACTTGCGGCAGGTGCGGCAAGTGCGGTTTTGCACTTGCGGCAGGTGCGGCCGCGAAAAAAACCGCGGCTTACTGCGGTTTTTTTCGCGGCCGCACCTGCCGCAAGTGCAAAACCGCACTTGCCGCACCTGCCGCAAGTATGCCTATACATTGCATAGAAAAAACCGCAACCGCGCCGCAAGTGCAGCCGGTATGCGGTAATCGCGGCAGATGCGGTTTTTTCACCGCATCTGCCGCGAATTACGAAAAACGCAGATGTGAAAGCACCCTAAGTGTCTAAAATCATTATCGCACTTCTACTGCAGCCACTTAGCACACAACAAACGTGCTGCTAATGGTTTACTAGGGTGCAGGGGCACATATTAACAATGTATGAGGGTCATCAGAGGTGGTTGGTTCCTATGCAGATTACCGCAACCGCGCCGCAACCGCGCCGCAAGTGCGGCACAAGTGCGGCAGATGCGGTAGATGCGGTTTTCTCACCGCATCTGCCGCGAACGCGGGTAAGCCCGAGCCTGACTCGGGGTTAACGCTTCTGGTAGTGAATGTTAACCCCGAGTCAGGCTCGGGAATAACGCTAGGAAGGTTAACTTCTTGGAAAATATCAAGAGAGAGTATCCATCACGTGGAGTGCTGTAAACAGTATAGCTTATGTGTCTGTAGGAGATTTTATTCAGTCATGAAATCTGTAGTGAAAAATATTCCTTTCTTATGAAATGCTTGCCAGATGAAAATACATGTACATAGACCAAGACATCACTGTACATATTATGCACATGGCATAGCTGTAGATAAAGACATGGACTACACATCCAAATGTTACACATTGATCTATTGCAACCAAGCAAAAATGTACACAATTGAACACAAGTTTCTTAGTTTAACATTCTGATCAGACTATGTGAAGCCCACTTCTACATCATGGCAAATCTCTCAGTGGGTCCCTGATTTTAAAGGTTTGATACCATGCACTGACCATCACTTCATACTGGCTCAGTAGCAGGGGGAGCCACCGGGCACACCACAGCAGCCAAGCTACAAGACAAAGCCTTAATAGCTCCAATCACAGAACCACAACAACAATGGTTACCACACAGCACCAACACAAAATGAATACATCTAAAACACTCACCCTTTCACATGGACTCAGACTAAGAGCAGAGAGCGAAAATAGGCAGAAACCTACTTGCAGTCTCCTACTAATTAAAACACCTTAGCCATATGAGAGGAGTGCTGCTACCAAGTAAAACAAAAAAAGAGGGGACAGACCATGCCATAATTATGCCATATTATATTATTATGCCATAATTGTAGATAAAGAGATGGACTGCACATTGAAAATGTAAACATTGATCCATAGCACATAAGGTATGTTGTGCATATTGGATTAAAGGGGTATCATATACAGTATGATACAGTCTATATCAGGGGTCTCAAACTCAGCTGGGTTGGTGGGCCGCACATAGAAAAACATTTATAGTGGGGGGCCGCATCTCTTGTAGGACTAAGTGATATTTTTAGTAATACCAGAATTTCTTGCTCAATGTAGTAAAGTACAAGTCCTGATCCCTTTCTTGTAGTAATGTCTCCATCCTGTAGTAATGTCCTTTTCTACTGATGTCCCCCATCCTGATCCCCTTTTCTAGTGATATCCCCCATCCTGATCCCTTTTTCTAGTGATGATCCCTATCCTGATCCCTTTTTCTAGTGATGTCCACCATCCTGATCCCTTTTTCTAGTGATGTCCCCCATCGATCATGGTCCCCTTTTGTAGTGATGTCCCCACAGTGATCTCCTTTTGTAGTGATGTCCCCCATCCTGATCCCCTTTTCTAGTGATGACCCCCTTCCTGATCTCCTTTTCTAGTGATGTCCCCCTTCCCATTCCCCTTTAGTAGTGATGTCCCCCATCTTGATCCCCTTTAGTGATGATGTCCCATCTCGATCCCCTTTTATAGTTATGTCCCCCATCCTGATCTACTTTTATAGTGATGTCCCCCATCCTGATCCCCTTTTATAGTGATGTCCCCCATCCTGATCCCCTTTTATAGCGGTGTCCCCCATCCTGATCCCCTTTTATAGTGATGTCCCCCATCCTGATCTACTTTTATAGTAATGCCCCCCATCCTGTTTTACCTTCTTACACACTCAAATACACACTCTATCACACTCACACACAAACCCACACACAAACCCCCCCCACACACACACATACTCTCAAACACACTCTCACACATCCTCATACACACTCTTACACTCACACTCATACACACACTGAAACTCACACACACTTTCTTATACACACATCCTCACTCACACACTCACCCTCACACACACACACCCTCTCTTACACACGCACACTTTTCTCACTTTAATGATGCATCGTTCCAGTGCAGGGGGCCGCCGCGGTCCCCACTGTACTGACTTCCGGCCTCCGCTGTGCTATGACTTCCTCCAGCCGCCGCTCAGACAAGCTCTGTTGCTCATCAAGATCAATGCAATCTACCAGCCAGAGGCCTGCAGGTGACGTCATATTCTGCCGTCAGCTGCGGGCCTCTCATTAGCTGGCAGCTTGCATTAATCTTGCTGAGTGGCAGAGCTTGTTAGTGCTGCGGACAGACGTCATCACACAGCGGGGACTGCAGCGGCCCCCTGCACTGGGGCAATGCATCATTAAGTTGTCCAAGGTGCCGCGGGCCGCATAGTGAAGCCCCAGGGGCCGCATGCGGCCCTCGGGCCGCGAGTTTGAGACCCCTGGTCTATATAGAGTCTAATGCATGGGTATAATGAGACACATGAGACATACGCTTCTTAAGCAGCTCTTGTATTGCTTCATACAAGTTAGTGCATCAGCAGGATAAAGTAAATGCAAGTTGCAGAAGGCAAACAACCAAGGACATCAGAGCATTAAAGCATAGTACAAGTCATTCAGTCTATTACTTTCCTGTCAGATGTTGCTGGCAAATAGGAAGCTTCTGTGTCCATAAATGATTCCAGGCAGAGTGAATCCAGGCTTCAGAGAGCAAGACACAAACTGGTTTCAGACCTGATTCAGGAGCACAGGTAAATCATCTGAAACTGATTAAAAGGGCAATTGGCAAGGAACAGGGCAGGGACATCAAAGCTGAGTACTCCATCTTGTTTGAGGGCAAAAGTCAATGCACAGGACAGGAAACAAGATGGCCGACGACAAGCTGAGAACTCCATATTGGTTGAGGGCAAAAGTCAATGCACATGATAGGAAACAAGATGGCCGACAAAATACACTAAATGCAAACATAACAACAGATATAGCAAAAAAGACTGAAAACCTTACAAGGGGTTGTCCACTACTTGGGAAAACCCCATCGCATTTCACATGTTTTCCCCCATTAAAATAAAAAAGTTTATACTCACCTCTGGTGCCACCACCATTCCACTCCCCGAACTCACATGGGGTTATGTCATGATATCCCTGTGCTTAATCAGCTACCAGATTTCTGTTGTCATCTTCAGACATATAAGTAAACAAGAAGTCGGAGCTGTGCATGGAGCGGACAGCGAAACTGGCGCTGATTGGGTGCAGGGCTAGCATGACACAACAACCTCAAGGGAGCCCCAGGAGAGTGAGTGCTGATACTGCTTTAATGGCAGCGGAGGTGAGTATAAGCTTTTTTTTTTCTAACGGGTAAATATGTGGAATGAGAAAGGGTTGTTCAAGTAGTAGACAACTCCTTTAACTTCTTGGAAAATATCAAGAGAGAGTATCCATCACGTGGAGTGCTGTAAACAGTATAGCTTATGTGTCTGTAGGAGATTTTATTCAGTCATGAAATCTGTAGTGAAAAAGTAACAATTAAGAGACTCTTCTCATTTCATTCAGCTGTTAAAGCACCACTCAAGCATTTTTGTTTTGTGATCCTTCTAATTTAAATTCACTAAGCTTAATCTTATACTTAGTCACCTGTGTATCACCTTTTATCCGTGTCCATCCAGTCCCATGGCACCATCTTATGACCACAACATCTGACTGCTGCAAGTCAGAGGTAATGGTCATGTTCAAAAGCACTGATTGCAAGTTTATGAGAGCCAGAACACAATCTCAGAGTTGCATTGAAGAGTGACCTGTGACTTTCTGCATGAAATACTGGAGAGATCCAACAGATCACAAACTCCTGCAGACTGATTAGAGTGGCATAGATAGAGAGTAAAGATGGTGGCAGGTAAGTATAAGACAAAGGGCATGGAACTTAGATTAGAAGTACCATATCAGTGGTAATATAAATATAAAAAATTCACTAGAGTGGAGCTTTAAAGGGGTTGTCCAGGTTTTTAATAAAATGTAAGTGTATATCTAGGTTGCAAAATGCTGACAGTTTGTAATTTACACCCTGCCAGAATTTTTCATGATTACCTTGAAATCACCTTTCTGCGTTTGGAGGCCACCGACCAGGGGCATGTTTGTTTTGGAGCTTGGGCATAACGTCACTACTTGTCATTTATGCACACACTCCTACAAGCACACCCCAGACTGCAACAAGCTCTCTCCACTGAGCAAGTCTACACCAGTCCCAAACTCAACATGCATGACCCCCCAGTCCCAAGCATGTCCACCAACCCTTCTCTCTGCATGCCCGCTCCCCTAGTCCCAAGCATGCCCGCCCCCCATTCTTAGCATGCCTGCCCCCTCCCCAGTCCCGATCATGCTCACCCCCTCCCCAGTCTCAGCAAGCCCATCCCCTCAACACTCCATTCCCCTATGTAAACTGTGATAGAATCTCCGCATTACACTGAGAGGGTCATCTTTTACACTGTGACAAATCCGTAGCTCTGAGGAGATGACCACTCTGTGCTGCGGTGTGTGTGCTCACCTCTTCCTCCTCCACTTGTGCTGATGTGATATGAAGCGCTGAACCTTACAGCCATCCTGCTGCCTCTGTACATCAGAATGAATGAACCGCTCAGTGCAAAGAGGGGGAGGGGTGGCTGTGAGGTTCAGCGCTCTTCATTTCACATCAGCCCGGGCACAGGGGGAGGTGAGCAAACACACCGCAGCACTGAGAGCGGCCATCTCCTTCTCAGAGCATGTTGATTTGTCACAGTGTGAAAGAGTTGATTGCTCTCAGTGCAATGCGGCGGTTTCTATCACAGTTTACAAAGGGGAATGGAGTGTGGAAGGGGTGGGCATGCTGAGACTGGGGGTGTGGCAGTCATGCTGAGACTGAGGAGGGAGCGGGCATTCTTGGGACTGGGTGGCGGACATGCTTTGGACTGGAGGTGAAGGGCAGGCATACTGGGACAGGGATTTGAGCAGGCTTGTTGCTGTGTAGGGAAGAAGTGACGTTATGCCCAAACTCCAAAACAAACATTTCTCTGGTCGATGGCCTCCGGACACAGAAAGGCGATATCTAGGTAACCCTTCAAAATTCTGACATGGTGTAAATTACAAATTATCAGCATTTTGCAGCCTAGATACACATAAATTTTACAAAAAGCCTGACAACCCCTTTAAAGGGATCCTGTCACCTCCGAAACACCTCCTAAGCTATCAAAACATGTCCCTGCAGCATCCATTCACTAATCTCACACTTCTTTTGTCTCCTAAAAGCATCCTGTGAAAGTGCATAAAAACGTTTTAATACTCACTCATTAGTGATTATAATTAGCAGTGACTATATTCATAGTCACCAAGGTGGGCTGTTATGCAGCTCCAGGATCCACCCTGCCTCTGTGTGTTATGCTGTGATGTGCAGGCATTGCCCTCCCCTCTCTCTATCACTCACAGAATGCAAATCATTAGTCCTGCCTTCAGTTTCAGTTTCACTTAAGCACAGACAGAGAGAGGGCTGGATCCTGGAGCTGCAAAACAACACCCCCTGGTGACTAAAGAATATGGCCTCTGCTAATTATAATCACTAATGAGTGAGTATTAAAACGTTTTTCTCCACTTTCACAGGATACTATTAGGAGACAAAAGAAGTGTGAGATTAGTGATAGGATGATGCTGGGACATGTTTTGATATCTTAGGAGGCGTTTTGGAGGTGACAGGATCCCTTTAAGTTTCTAAGGGTTCTGTCTTAACCTTCCTAGCGTTATTCCCGAGCCTGACTCGGGTTAACATTCACTACCAGAAGCGTTAACCCCGAGTCAGGCTCGGGCTTACCCGCGTTCGCGGCAGATGCGGTGAGAAAACCGCATCTGCCGCACTTGCCGCACTTGCGCCGCACTTGCGGCGCGGTTGCGGCGCGGTTGCGGTAATCTGCATAGGAACCAACCACCTCGGATGACCCTCATACACTGTTAATATGTGCCCCTGCAGCCTAGTAAACCATTAGCAGCACTGTTTTAGTGTGAAAAGTGGCTGCAGTAGAAGTGAGATAATGATTTTATACACTTACATGCCTGCGTACTTGAGGGCGTCTCCCTGTGTGTGCTGGCACTTGTGGGCTGTGCTCATCATGTCTGCTCTCCCCCTCCCTTATGCACGCCCCCTCTCAGCCTGCTATAGTGATGTGAGGCTGATCTCGTCATAAAGGGGCGGGGCTACCGGGATGCCGCGATTTAGCCCCGCCCCTTTATGACGAGATCAGCCTCACATCACTATAGCAGGCTGAGAGGGGGCGTGCATAAGGGAGGGGGAGAGCAGACATGATGAGCACAGCCCACAAGTGCCAGCACACACAGGGAGACGCCCTCAAGTACGCAGGCATGTAAGTGTATAAAATCATTATCTCACTTCTACTGCAGCCACTTTTCACACTAAAACAGTGCTGCTAATGGTTTACTAGGCTGCAGGGGCACATATTAACAGTGTATGCAAGTGCGGTGCAAGTGCGGCAGCTATGCGGCAAGTGCGGCAGATGCGGTTTTTTAACCGCATCTGCCGCGAACGCGGGTAGCCCGCTTTTAGCAACAAATTCAAGACCTAAACAGACCGCCAGGGAGGTTAATCACTGAAAAAACAACAGAACCATTGAATATAATTACACTAATGGAGTTCAAAGCAAAGAACCTTTGATTTCAGTTTGTACTTCTTTACTGCAATGTCTGTCTTTTCAGAGCAGGCAGTGTACTACACTTTTCTACACACCTTAAAAGACGCATTCCACCACAAAGGAGCATAGAGACCCAAGCTGTGTACTTTGAACCCTTAAAAGCTATATAGCGGCTGAATAGAATGTGAACAGCATTAAAATAGACTTCTAAAATTATGCAAAAACTTTAAAGGTGTTTTCCAATTTTATACCAATAAAGCTTCATCGCTGTATAAATGAAAAGTTTCATTACTTTTCATTTCTGATATCTGTGTTGTGTCACTATTTCCAAGATTTAACTTACTGCTAGAAAGAAAAAATTGAAGCAGATTTGGGTAGTGATGATAACAATACTTGTAATGGCCAGTGTCTAACACCTTTTTTATGCACCATGATTACAGTTGGATCTATTTTGTCTATTTTCAAACAGTACTTAATGGACATTTTTGTTTTAGAATGGAGAGGTCACATGTGTCCAAAAGACTTGCCCACCAATTTCGTGTACTCATCAGGTGACACCACCCGGTGAATGTTGCCCTCGCTGTGTAAGAGGTGGGTGATATTAACTTCAGAGTTAAAGGAAAACAATCCTCAGAAAATGACCTATTAACCTATTAATTAAATTGTTTTTAGCAATGTTTTTTGTTTTACATATTGCAATATGTATTAAAAAAAAATATATATATATATATATAAATCTTGCAATTTTCCCACTGGCCACTAGAACGTTTTAAGACTCAGTTTGTTTTGCTTCAAGAAATAACACCTGTACATAGCCACCATGACTATTCTTTGTATTGAGCTTGTGAAAAGGTCATTGTGAAGGGAGGGGGCGCAGGGTCAACTGTGACATCACTGATTGTGTATGGTGGTTCCCGTATTATCTGCCCTGTATAGAGATGTTACCTGTCTTTGTAATTCCAACACTACTGATAAGAAAACTCTTACTGAAAGGTTAGGAAGTACAAGTCTAAAACAGCTCAAATAGTCAGTCTGAAAATTACAAAATTACTAATTGTATACTGGATATACACACTAGCGCATGAAGCAGCATGTAACAACGTACTTTGTGCGCAAATAAAAAAAAGTAAATTAAGTAAATAGTGAATGCACTATAACTTGCATAAGATAGAATTAAAATAAAGTACAATAGCCACCATGTAAAAGTATTAAAGTGAGAATCCGCTGCAACCCTACACACTATAAGTATATGTAATAGCATAATGGCTACAATGAGTGGCAGGGCTCTATGCACAGCTAATACAGATATATGAAAAAAGACATTGCAGAAACAGCTTGAGACTATAAAGAAACTAGAGAAAACTTAGCTTTAGCAATGGCCACTGCAAAAGTGCCAGATAACTGCGTCAAGGTGTTTCTCATCTTATCGGGTCCTAACCATGTGCCTCTCTAGCGGTATAATGCTGCATGTGTGGGTTTTTATTCCTCTGTATGCAAATAAAACTGGCATTGAGGGGTTGTCCTGGACCTGGCTACAATAAGATCGCCACCAAACATGGCTACAGGGCGGGGGAAGAAAGCAGTAAAAAATAGCCACTCATTGTAGCCATTATGCTATTACATATACTTATTGTGTGTAGTGTTGCAGCGGATTCTCACTTTAATGTTCAGGATTTTTTCTTGCTAGCACCTACACTCAAGGTGATGCCAGTCATTATTACCATAATTTATTATTATTATTATTATTATTATTATTATTATTAATAATAATAATAATAATAATAATAATAGTAATAATAATACATTATTACCTTAATTATTACCATGTAAAAGTAAACCTATAGTTCTGGTTGGTCCTATGGATAATATGCTGATATGAGCAACATCCTGTGATGACCTACTCCCAATGTGGATATGTGATCTCCCCATGAACTGGATCTTCCGGTTGCACCAAAAGAAGTAACGTCTGTTGCAAGTTTCTGGATGGGTGTAATCCTGTGTGAATATGTGATCTTCCTAAGAACTAGATCCTCTGTTTCTTTAAAAATATGGAATGTCTACGGCAATGTACAGGATAAATATGATCCAACAAAGTAACGTCCGAGGCGTTATAGCCAGTGGCATCACCTGGACTTACAATAAACATTGCCATTCATAATGATGTCACCTGATACAGGAACGCCCACAAGTCACAAAATCCTCCTTGCTGGTTATTGTACCTTTGTTTTAATTCCATCTGCTACACGTTATAACCCTTTTACTATTTAGTTAATTTACAAGATTATTAATTTTATTTTTTTCTTAGGGCTATGGTATGAAAACAAACAAACAAATAAACAGAAAAATGGCAAAAAATAATTAAAAATACATGTAACACAAAACCCTGAAATAAAATGTCATTCTGATGACAAGTTCTTTGAGGGGCTTGAGGAGAATTATGATTTTAATAAATAAAGTGTGTCATTCACCTTCACACATTAGTGTGCATACAAGCAGATACATTTTTCTAAGGTATGGTAAATCCAACATTCCTGTGGAATCAGTTTGTGAGTAGAACTACAGATATGACATTTGGCCAACTATTATGTTTCTTCACTTCAGGCTGCTCTGATGGCCATCGGGATGGAGAAACATGGAGGAAGGATTCATGTATAAGCTGCATTTGTCAGGTAACATAATAAAGGAATCTTTCTTTACTTACGGTATATAGTTTACTATTTTGTATGAATGAAATGTACATATATGAGTGTTCACAGCCAGTCTTATTTGAATATGAAAACTTTCAAGGTCCCTAAGATACTTTATAGGAACAAAAGAATTGAGTCACCTACAAATTACACCTTCAAAAGCTTTTATGACCTCCAATTCTAATACAAAGTTGGTCTCCGTTTTGCTGCTAAAACAGGTTCCACTCTTTTGGGAGGGCTTTCTACAAGACTTTGTAGAGTATCTGTGAGAATTTTTTACCATTCATCCAAAAGAGAATTTATTAGATTGGGCCCTTATGTTCGACGAGAGACCCTGGCTTTTAATTCGGCTTGAGTTCATCCTAAATATGAGGTTAAGGCAGAGGTGTATTCAGGGGTTTAACACAGAAGAGAAGGCAAATAATACCTTTGATGTCCTCTAACCTAAGTAACCATGTTTAGTTTACAACTATGGTGACACACCCTAAGCATAGTGGACAAAGGGGAAACTCAGCAGATAACCATGCTGTAAGTTAAAAAAAAATACCTTACAAGAACCAACAACAATATCACTACTTAGAATTTGGCTTACCAATGACGTTCTTCTGATGGAGCTTCATCGAACCCAAAGTCATCTGTGTGACAGCTAGAAAAGTGTGATTTGTCACTTAACAGAGCACATATCCACTGCTCCAGAGTCCAGGCTTGGCAAGCTTCATGCTACTGCTACTCCATCTGGAAAATGCATTGTTTTTGTTGACTTAATCAAAGGCAATCTGTCCAACAAAATGTAGAGACACGGACCCTGATTCCAGCATAGGGGCGGACACAGACTGTAGTGGGCCCCTGTGCAAGAGATGTTTCTGGGCCCCCCCCCCATAGTTAAACAAGGTTATGTAAACATATAGATTGTAATATTTCTTTAGAACACAACTATCAAATCTAATTAATAAAGCTGGTTAATTATTTTTTTTTAATATGGGCCTTAAAACGAATGGCAGGTAGTTAACTACTTGCCTGTTCTATCTAGTGCTTGCATAGGACAGACATAAACTGCAAGAGCCAGCGGGACTTCAAACAGTGTTTATAATAAAGTAGTAATTTTTCACAATCATGTAGGCCCTCACCAGGTCCTCACATATTATATACATGCTCCCAATAAATTGTAATCACATTTACACACATTAACATAGGGCACAGGCCCTGTTCCTGAGGTGTCACTAAATTGAAATGACACACGCAGGACAAAAATCTGCACCTTCCCACACCAAAAAAACGCATTGTGCGCATGACATCTTTTTTTATGTGTATGTTGTCTGCAAGTGCAGATTTCTGGCTCCAAAAATCTGCAACACTATTCTCCCGTGTAAACAAACCCTTATAGTACCGGTACGGTTTAATCTAATTACAGAGGAGCGGAATGCCAGCAAACTGCACCACAGCAGTAAAAACATTGCGGTCGGGTTAAGCATAGTGGGCATGGGATTTTTTAAAATCCCATCCACTAAGCTGATACTGTACTATGCAGCATTTTGGACGCAGCGGTAAAATGCTGCACTCAAAATGCTGCGTATCCTTATCGTGTGCATGCCGCTTAAGCAGCAGTGTGAATACTCTCCAGTCTGCTATTATTGGCTGTAATCCTGCTGTATGGATTCAGATTGGGATTTTTGGCCTGTGGTATAATGATCCCTGGTTCTGAATTGTCAGCTACCACCTACATATATAAAGAGGCAATAAGAGTCTTCACCATTGCTCATCGCATCAAGAACACATTCTGGCAAAGGGCGCTTTCAGACTGCTGTACAAATTGTAAATGAATAAAAAGACTGCTGTACAAATTGGTCTGAGATTTGACCTGCAATACATGAACTGGCCACAGGTCTTCTGACCAGAGCATGACAGTTTCCTTGAAGTATATGAAGCTATCATAGTCGGGTTGGGAAATCTACTGCCAGTCTGCGCATTGCAGTGAGGTCTCAGAACAATTTTTACAGTTGTTTGACAGTCACTGTTAATTATGCTGCTGTTTATCATTTTTGCCCTCTCCAGTCCCGGCCAGCACACACTGCCTGCACCATCACTCTCACTCCCAGTGCCAGGGCAGGCAGCTCGGCAGTAGAGCGCTCATTCTCCACTGTGCTCTGCATCAAACTCCATGTGTCATTCACTGTCTTCAGTACCTGTTTCCACTATCCGTGCACACACTGCCTGTGGCCCTGTGCCGTCACTTGTCTCACTCCCAGGCTCCTTCTCCACTCTTTTCTGAAGACAGAAACAATCATATATACTTACAAGTTACAATCACTTGCAGACATACACACATTGGGGCTCTTTGTACTTTTGGTGATTCTTCTGGCACATCTTCTACTGTCCCACACATACAGATAGGGCCAGAAATATTTGGACAGTGACACAAGTTTTGTTATTTTAGCTGTTTACAAAAACATGTTCAGAAATACAATTATATATATAATATGGGCTGAAAGTGCACACTCCCAGCTGCAATATGAGAGTTTCCACATCCAAATCGGAGAAAGGGTTTAGGAATCATAGCTCTGTAATGCATAGCCTCCTCTTTTTCAAGGGACCAAAAGTAATTGGAAAATGGACTCTAAGGGCTGCAATTAACTCTGAAGGCGTCTCCCTCGTTAACCTGTAATCAATGAAGTAGTTAAAAGGTCAGGGATGGATTCCAAGTGTGTGGTTTTGCATTTGGAAGCTGTTGCTGTGACTAGACAACATGCGGTCAAAGGAACTCTCAATTGAGGTGAAGCAGAACATCCTGAGGCTGAAAAAAAAGAAAAAATCCATCAGAGAGATAGCAGACATGCTTGGAGTAGCAAAATCAACAGTTGGGTACATTCTGAGAAAAAAGGAATTGACTGGTGAGCTTGGGAACTCTAAAAGGCCTGGGCGTCCACGGATGACAACAGTGGTGGATGATCGCCGCATACTTTATTTGGTGAAGAAGAACCCGTTCACAACATCAACTGAAGTCCAGAACACTCTCAGTGAAGTAGGTGTATCTGTCTCTAAGTCAACAGTAAAGAGAAGACTCCATGACAGTAAATACAAAGGGTTCACATCTAGATGCAAACTATTCATCAATTCCAAAAATAGACAGGCCAGAGTTAAATTTGCTGAAAAACACCTCAAGAAGCCAGCTCAGTTCTGGAAAAGTATTCTATGGACAGATGAGACAAAGATCAACCTGTACCAGAATGATGGGAAGAAAAAAGTTTGGAGAAGAAAGGGAACGGCACATGATCCAAGGCCCACCACATCCTCTGTAAAACATGGTGGAGGCAACGTGATGGCATGGGCATGCATGGCTTTCAATGGCACTGGGTCACTTGTGTTTATTGATGACATAACAGCAGACAAGAGTAGCCGGATGAATTCTGAAGTGTACCGGGATATACTTTCAGCCCAGATTCAGCCAAATGCTGCAAAGTTGATTGGACGGCGCTTCATAGTACAGATGGACAATGACCCCAAGCATACAGCCAAAGCTACCCAGGAGTTCATGAGTGCAAAAAAGTGGAACATTCTGCAATGGCCAAGGCAATCACCAGATCGTAACCCAATTGAGCATGCATTTCACTTGCTCAAATCCAGACTTAAGACGGAAAGACCCACAAACAAGCAAGACCTGAAGGCTGCGGCTGTAAAGGCCTGGCAAAGCTTTAAGAAGGAGGAAACCCAGCGTTTGGTGATGTCCATGGGTTCCAGACTTAAGGCAGTGATTGCCTCCAAAAGGATTCGCAACAAAATATTGAAAATAAAAATATTTTGTTTGGGTTATGTTTATTTGTCCAATTACTTTTGACCTCCCAAAATGTGGACTGTTTGTAAAGAAATGTGTACAATTCCTACATTTTCTATCAGATATTTTTGTTCAACCCTTCAAATTAAACGTTACAATCTGCAATTGAATTCTGTTGTAGAGGTTTCATTTCAAATGCAATGTGGTGGCATGCAGAGCCCAACTCGCGAAAATTGTGTCACTGTCCAAATATTTCTGGCCCTAACTGTAGTTGTATGTCCTCTTCAGCGGGAAGTAAGCATGTGCACTGTGACCTCCTATCACTCATGGCTGCACACAGCAACTGCTTTAGGCCCTCTGTGTTGCTCTCTGCTGAACTGCGATGCAGTGGAGGGGCGGACCTTCACTGCACAATGTGTAGTGTGGCCGGCTGGATCACTGTCTGTACAGCAGAGAGCTGCAAGCAGTTTGGGAGAGCGAGCGGTCCTGCACAGTAGATGGGAGCGCGGGCGGCCCTGCAGTCGCAGGGTCGGCGCGCGCTCAGTGCTGCTCACCCCTTTCTCTTGGGGGGGCAGCTGCCCCCCGCCCCACGCTGGGTACGCCCATGCACATGGAGGAGTCACTGTCTGCAGCAGAGAGCAGGAGAAGGAGCCTCTACTACTGATCTCCCTGGGAGTGAAAGTGATGACGCCGGAGCTGTGTGCAGTGAAGACACGTGGAGTAAGTCAGTCGCTGTCGGATGCAGAGCCCTCTTTCTCTACTGCACTCTGCATTAGTGACACCACACCACACCACATGCCTTCACTGCACACACCGGTGACGCCATCACTCTCATTCCAAGTCCTGCAGGTCGGCCAGCAGAGCCCCCTCCATTAGAGCAGAGCTGCAGCGTTCATCATCTTCATGACAACCAGCGCCGCTTCCCGCATCAACACATACTGGTTAAAAATCAATAAAACAATCCTAAAAAAGGGACTGCATCTTTATTAACCCCTCGCCCATGGTCCAGGGGTTAATAAAGATGCAGTCCCTTTTATTTACATTGTTTTATGGATTTGTCAGAAAAAAATTTGACGTGGGCTTCGCCGTATTTCTGGAACCAGCTGGATCCAGCAGGCAGCGACGGGCTGCCCCCAACCCCCAGGTGCCTATTTGTACCTGGCTAGACACAAGAATATATGGGAGCCCTTTTTTTTTTTTATTATTTCATGAATTTCATGAAATAAAAAAAAAAATGCGTGGGCTCCGCGCAATTTCTATGTCTAGCCAGGTACAGCTAAGCAGATGGAGGCTGGAATCCGCAGCGCAGGGAGGCCCAAGCTTTCTGGGCACCCCCCTCTGCAAATTGCAGCCCGCAGCCGCCCCAGAAGATGGCACGTTCATTGAAGCGCCATCCTCTGGCGCTGAACCCCGCTCTTCCAGCGGTCCTGGTGGCGGTGGCACGCTGGGTAATAAAGGGGTTAATACCAGCTTTGTTATACAAGCTGGTATTAAGCCCGGGATTCTTAATGTCAGGCCAGGTTTGACCCGGCCACTAAGAATCTCCAATAAAGGGTTAAAAAAAACACAACACAGAGAAAATTTTTTATTAGAAATAAAAAAAAAAAGCCATTAGGGACTCCATCTTTAATTAAAAGAATCCTCTTCCGTCCGACGTAGTCCAAAACGCGATGTCCTCTCTGCTACATCCCCTGTGCATAGATATAAATGTCTATGCACAGGGAATGAGCAGACTGAGAGCAATCTCAGCTCTGCTACATCATCTCTGTGCACAGGGAGAGCAGGCGGGCTCTAGGACCCTGGAGCTGCAGCAGCCTGCAGGCTGAGAGCAGACACAGAGCAGACAGCTGGACTCCTTACTGTACGAGTTTCCCTGCGATTACTTGCACAGTAACGAGTCCAATGCAAGTCAATGGCAATCCTAGTTTTGTCAGAGTCTCTGACAAAACTAGGATTGCCATTGATTTGCATTGCACTCGTTACTGTGCGAGTAATCGCTGGGAAACTCACAGAGTACCGAGTCCTGCGAGTCCCTTACTACTCGCAGAGTAACGAGTCCTAGCGAGTAGATTCGCCCATCCCTAATGAAGACCAAAGAATTGTCTGAGGACTTGAGAAACCAAATTGTGAGGAAGCATGAGCAATCTCAAGGCTACAAGTCCATCTCCAAAGACCTGAATGTTCCTGTGTCCACCGTGCGCAGTGTCATCAAGAAGTTTAAAGCCCATGGCACTGTGGCTAACCTCCCTAGATGTGGACGAAAAAGAAAAATTGACAAGAGATTTCAACGCAAGATTGTGCGGGAGGTGAATAAAGAACCTCGACTAACATCAAAACAGGTTCAAGCTGCCCTGCAGCCCGAGGGTACAGCAGTGTCAACCCGTACTATCCGTCGGCGTCTGAATGAAAAGGGACTGTATAGTAGGAGACCCAGGAAAACCCCACTTCTTACCCTGAGACATAAAAAAGCCAGGCTGGAGTTTGCCAAAACTTACCTGAGAAAGCCTAAAACGTTTTGGAAGAATGTTCTCTGGTCAGATGAGACAAAAGTAGAGCTTTTTGGGCAAAGGCATCAACATAGAGTTTACAGGAGAAAAAATAGGCATTCAAAGAAAAGAACATGGTCCCTACAGTCAAACATGGCGGAGGTTCCCTGATGTTTTGGGGTTGCTTTGCTGCCTCTTGCACTGGACTGCTTTACCGTGTGCATGGCATTATGAAGTCTGAAGACTACCAACAAATTTTGTAGCATAATGTAGGGCCCAGTGTGAGAAAGCTGGGTCTTGCTAAGAGGTCATAGGTCTTCCAGCAGGACAATGACCCAAAACACACTTCAAAAAGCACTAGAAAATAGTTTGAGAGAAAGCACTGGAGACTTCTAAGGTGGCCAGCAATGAGTCCAGACCTGAATCCTGTAGAACACCTGTGAAGAGATCTAAAAATGGCAGTTTGGAGAAGGCACCCTTCAAATATCAGGGACCTGGAGCAGTTTGCCAAAGAATAATGGTCTAAAATTCCAGCAGAGCATTGTAAGAAATTCATTGATGGTTACCGGAAGCGGTTGATCGCAGTTATTTTGGCTAAAGGTTGTGCAACCAAGTATTAGGCTGAGGGTGCCAATACTTTTGTCTGGCCCATTTTTGGAGTTGTGTGTGAAATGCTCAATATTTTGCTTTTTGCTTCATTCTCTTTTGTGTTTTTTCATTGTAGACAAATTAAATGAAGATAATAATACCAAAGAATTTGTGATTGCAATCATTTTCAGGAAGAAACTGAGTATTATCTGACAGAATTGCAGGGGTATCAATACTTTTGGCCAACACTGTATATCACTCAGAAAATGCTGGGACTGCTGTATATACATCACATAGAAGACACTGAGACTGCTGTATATACATCACATAGAAGATGCTTGTATCTGCTGTATATACATCACAAAGGAAACACTGGGACTGCTGTATATACATTCCATAGGAGACACTGAGACTGCTGTATATACACCATATATAATGCTGGGACTGCTGTATATACATCACATAGGAGATGACAAAGACTGCTGTATATACATCATATGGAAGATGCTGGGACTGCTGTATATACAGGTAGGCACAGACATCACTGGGGATACAGGCATAAATGGGGGGTACACAGTACTGGCAAGCACAAGCATCACTTGGAGGGCACACAGACATCACTGAGGGGCATAGAGATCACTGGGGGGCACAGGCATCACTGAGGGGGGCACAAAGTACTAGGGAGCACATTGATCACTGTGTGCACATTGTACTGGGGGCACAGGCATCACTGTGGAGGCACAAACTGCTGGGAGGAGCACCAGGGGGCATATAGTACTTGGGGGCACAGGCATCACTGGGGGCCACAAAGTACTGGGGGGCACAGAAATCACTGGGGGGAACATAGTGTTGGGGGGCACATGTATCACTGGTTGGGCATAAAGAAATGGGGGCACAGAGATCATTGCAGAGCACATAGCACTGGAGGACACAGGCATCACCAGGGGGCACGTAGCCGAGGGGCACAGAGATCACCAGCGGGCACACAGTACTGGAGAATACATACAGGAATTGAGGACACGGGGGTAGCCAGTTGTCTTCTGTGGATCGGTAGCGCTTTGCATGCTAACCCACCTCAATGTGTGTCCTCATGGCCAGCATGAGGACATACTACTCTATCTATACACCTGCTGCTTTCAATAGTAAACACTACGTACACTTGGGGATTAAACGGCTGGCAGCCAGCAAGACTTGGCTGCCGCCCGTGCACTGTGGATTCTGGGAATCTGTTTCCCACCCCTGATACAGTTTATAATATCTAGCAGCTTGCTAATTTATTTTCAATTTTATGTGTTACATACACCGCTTGATTGTATTTCCTAATAGGGAGGCTCTGTGAAATGCACTCGTGACGTATGCGACATGATAAATTGTGAACATCCTGTCACTCCACCTGGAAAGTGTTGCCCAGAATGCATTAACTGCCATTACCGTGGGCAAACTCTGAGGAATGGAGAAAGGTTCCAATCAGATCTATGTACTACGTGCACATGCAAGGTGAGTATATGCCAAGGTCTTATGTTTCAATTTACCGTACTTTATTTTAGTTAATGGTAAAACTAATGATGAATATTTATATAACTCTTACTGAACATACAGTAGTTTCTCTTTAAGGTTTATTTTTCAAAACTGAACTTGTAAAGGAAAGAGAAACCACTATATCATAGTTAGGAAAGTATATATTAAAGGGGCTTTAATTTTGAAAAAACCTGTCTGCAGTCACAGTTTGTTTAAAGCACCATTCAGTTGGGTTTTTTTCACCCCTGGACTGGTGCTTTCAATCTAAACCCCCTTCCCCTTATATTATACTCACCTTCTGGTGGTTTCATCTTCCATTGGTCCAACTCCCGTCCGTCTCCTTTCATTTGTAACCTGCCAGCAACTCCCAGGTTTCATGGAGCGAGCCAGATGTCACAACTCAATGCATCTCTATGAGATCCTCGCTTTGGTCCTCATAGAGATGCATTGGGAGCTTTTGATGTAACTTCTAACTTCCAGTCAGTCAGAAGTTACAGGCACAAGATGCTGCCGGAGGATCAGAGCTGCATTGTTAAAAGGTGAAGATGCCAGAAGGTGAGTATATGACAAGGGGCTTAGATTTAAAGTGTCCAGTTTAAAAAAAAACACCCCTGTTTCAATATAAATGATCCACAACTAGGTAAAATTGCTTATAGAATGGAATATATAATATACACAAATGTATTTTGCCAGAATGGAACCGTCCAGTGTATGAAGGAGCGCTGCCCGGAACTGACATGTATAAAGAAGTACACCCCACCTGGACAATGTTGTGCTGCCTGCCAGCAAGGTAAGGATAAGGCTGGTCATACACATTAGATGGCTGTCGACCAAAGCATCATTCATAGAGCAGCCATCTCAGTCGACACTTGCATACACAGGAACACTTGCTTGACTGACAAGTCCTGTGTTCTTTTTGACAAAGCCACCAAGCGCACATCAGCTGATGACTCATCTCCAAGAGATCTATGCATCGGCAGTAGAAAATCAGGCATGCATGATCAATATCTCACCCAACATCAGTCGGCCAGTGCTCCATACTCAATAAACCATTGGATGAATCTCTTTTTTTTCCTTTCAAAATTCTTTTTTATTAAAGATTTGAAGAACAATACAAAATACAAACAGTTGCATCTTATCATATTAAGGTAGTCAATGATAGAGTTGCAGTTATGAACATTAGGCAGTCAGTGGGGTAGTAGCAGTTGTATAACAGATCGTAATAATACTCCAGAGGGTAAAGTTCTAAAAAAGAGAGTGCCTTATATATTAGGCAGTATATTATATATTAGGCAGTATATTATCCAAACAAGATATAAAACCACGTTGATGATTTAGGCTTGCCTAAATGTTCCGCAGAAGTAAAAATTAATACTTAACAAAGTGAGAATGAACAGGAAAGTGGGAGAGTTTGTAGAAAGGTGAAGGAGAGAGGTGAGGAAGAGGGGGGAGGGTTTGATACCTTCGCGCACAGAGTTTCATTGGTTGTCAGAGTTCTGGAAAGGTTGGTTGATTTAAGGGAGCATTTCAAGAACTATTTAATTGGATTGTAGTGAACAAAATTCAATATCGAGAGGCCTGGGATCTTTTGAAGTTCAGATAGCAAGAGGAGTGACCCGTCCTGTGGCAGTTGGTCTATAGTGATGTTTGAAAATTTTTGGCAGTCATCTATTCTTTGTCCAAGGGCGACGATGGAATGGGCAAGAATACCTGCAAACTAGATGGTGGCCCGATTCTAACGCATCGGGTATTCTAGAATACCTTGTAAACAGGAGTGAACTGCGTCACACTATGACTGACAGACCTTGTAAACAGGAGTGAACTGTGTCACACTATAACTGGCAGCCTTGTAAACAGAAGAGAAGTGCGTCACACTATGAGTGGCAGTTCAAATTGCGCGCCAATATACCAAGCCGTGCTACGCTTCGCTGATTGGTTGCCGCCAGCCGCAACGACCAATCAGCGCACTTGACGCGTGTTTTAAAACACGCTTCGGTGATTGGTCGCCGTGGCCAATCAGCGAAGCGGAGCACAGCTTGGCAGTGGTTTTGAATCCCACACTGCTGATTGGTCGCCGCTGAGAGCGGTGGGGGCAGGATGGAGGCGGGGTGGCAGGATGGAGTGAGCGGGGCGGCAGGATGGAGCGAACAGGGCAGGATGGAGCCGGGGGGGCAGGATGGAGGCGGGGGGCAGGATGGAGCAAGCGAGGCAGGATGGAGCGAGCGGTGCAGGATGGAGCCGGGGGAGCAGGATGGAGCCGGGGGAGCAGGATGGTGGTGGTGGGGGCAGGATGGAGGCGGGGGGCAGGATGGAGCGAGCGGGGCAGGATGGAGCGAGCAGGGCAGGATGGAGCGAGCAGGGTAGCATGGATGGAGTGAGCAGGGTAGGATGGATGGAGTGAGCAGGGTAGGATGGATGGAGTGAGCAGGATGGAGCCAGGGGGGCAGAATTGTAGCAGGGGGGCAGGATGGTAGCAGGGGGCAGGATGGAGGTGGGGGTGCCGGATGGAGGCGGGGGACAGGATGGAGGTGGGGGGCAGGATGGGTAGAGTGGGGCAGGATGGAGCCAGGGGGAAGCAGGATGCAGCGGGGGGGCAGGATGGAGCAAGCGGGGCAGGATGGAGCCAGGGGGGCAGAATGGAGCCGTCGGGGCAGGATGGAGCAAGCAGGGCATGATGGAGGTGGCAGGCAGGATCCCACTCGCCCCCCTCTGCTGAAGTCTGTGCAGCGGTGATGAAACAGGGCAGGCTATGTGACGTCACATCTGCCCACCCTGTCACATGACCGCAGTACAGAGTGCGACTCTGTAGCTAGAGACGACGGGTGAGAATGGGGTGTGAGGACGGAGCGGCGGATACCGGTGCAGGGGGAAGCCGCAGACGGACTCGTGTATCCTGACGATAGCAACGACTATGCGTCGCTGTCACCAGGATTCAGCTTGGCGCAAGTTTTGAATGCGCGCGGCTGTTTTCTATACGCTGCACTTATTGGTTGCCGCGGCTGGCGGCAACCAATTATTGCTGGCGCGCGATTTCGGTGACAGACAGACAAGATTAGGCAAATATATAGTAGATTTAAGTAATCCGACAAATTCAGCCAACCTTAGTCTAATGTGTATGGGGACCCTATAGCCATATACATATGTGGCAAACGGTTTTCATAACTCACAACTCGCTCACTTGTCACAAAAGGATTACGATAAATTAGCATTGCAGAACTCAGTGAGCAATGTCAAGTTACGTATGAAATTACACTTTTTTGTG
The DNA here is from genome assembly GCA_033576535.1 of Allobates femoralis. Taxonomy (NCBI): domain Eukaryota; kingdom Metazoa; phylum Chordata; class Amphibia; order Anura; family Aromobatidae; genus Allobates; species Allobates femoralis. The sequence continues at coordinate 240,654,499 of JARQOC010000004.1, forward strand.
TGCAGTGAAATTACAGTGCTGTGTTATCAGAGTCAAGGTAACCTTTGTTACTTCTGCGTCAATCATTGTATCTAAAATATCCATTAAAGTTTACTTGCCACTTTATTGATTCCAGGGTGTGAGTATGAAGGCATATCTTACAGAAATGGAGACTACTTCTTTTCCCAGAGTAATCCTTGTGTGAACTGTTCATGTTTGGTGAGTGACGAACATAGCCTTGTGACTCCTGATCAATGTACTGTGCTAGGACAAAGACTGGAAAATATAAACACATATTAAGGGGTTCTTTCTTTAAAGGCATACAGCATTTGTGTCATGTCATGGATCTGCTAGTCACATAGGGTGTGGATGAGTCCACTGTGCAGTGAGAATAGCTGAGAAGATAAAGGGTGTAGGTTCATAGTGCATATTAGGCCTTGTTCACACATACCATCCGTTTTTGCCTTAAATCAGTTTTTGGGAACATTTTGGACTGTTTTTTTCTAAGTCCAAAAACACATATGCATTAACGCATGGTGCACTTAAGTGTCACTGCGTTTTTTAACAACACATGCGTTTTTGTTCAGCATCCCAAAAAACACTGCATGCAGCGTTTTTGGGTGCTGTAAAAAAACGCATGCTTTTTTTTTAACATGGGGCCCTATGGGAAACGCATGCATTTTTGTATGGCACATATAGGCACCATGCATTAACGCATGCATTTTTGCATGCGTTTTTGGTGAAAAAATGAATAAGTCCCAAAAGTTCCAAAAAATGTTCAGAACCTCAGGGGACATTATTTGGCACCCTTAGAAAAACAGATCTGTTTTTCTAAGGGCTTAAAAAACGGATTGGTATGGTATTGGTATTTTGCTCCCCATTGCTGTGCCAGTCTCCTGCAAATATATGTTGTCGTCAAATGTGAACTAATTGTGCAGGAGGATAAATTTTATAAGCTTCATCACTGAGTCAGCATTAATACCTGTGTTTTCCAGAAATGTTTTGCAGGCATTTAATCCATCCTGGTGTGGAATTTTTCTGTACAGAGTTTCCACATCCATGGTGGTTCCTTCTGGTAGAGGACCTATTAATGACGGTTTATTCAATAGGTCAGTTGTGTCCTGAATGTAGCTGGGTGTCTCTTTTACCAGGGGTTTGAGAACACCCTCTACCCACCCAGAAATACCCATACAAGAAATTGCAGTCTGACCCCACACAGGACTATCACAAGGAATTAAACAGGCTGGTTTCTTGTCTTCTTGACAGATCCTTAAGAGCTGGTGACCTAATACCACAAAGTCCAAGAACAGGCACATTCTACATGCTTCCCATGATTCACAAATCAGGAAATCCAGGAAGACCAATAATTTCATGTGTGGGCACCCCCACTGAACAAATTTCTGGGTGGGTAGAGGGTGTTCTCAAACCCCTGGGTAAAAGGGGTTTGCTGGGGGTAAGGATAGGCATGCCGGTTTCAGCAACACAAAAATGCTGCAAAACCCTTAAAAAAGTACTGTGTGCATATACCCTAAAGGTTCAGTTGCTTTTTTTTCATCCCATCCACAAAGAATTTTTTTTAAATTTCAGTATGTAACACAATAAATGAATGTTCAATATTTAAAACTACAATATATCACATAAATATGCAGGTCCTTATACAGAAGACATTGATTTAAAAATGTAATAAGCAACAATAAATTATTCTACAGTAAAGGGTTAAAAATACCATATCTTACCATTCAGCTTACTTGTGCATGTAAGTCAGGGCTGTATTTAGATTTTCTGCTGCCCTAGGCACTTTCCGTGGTCGGTTTTCTTTTTGCCGCAATTGGCGGATTTACCGGATCTGGCTAAAAACACAAGTGTCCGCACAACTTTGGCAGTCCTATAGAAATGCATTAGCAAAAAACACAATCTTGTTGCGACTGTGCTGGATCTGTTTTTTGTTTTTTTTTCTTCAAAAAAGGCAGGAATCCACCGGATTTGAAATATAGCAGATCAGGGAACCCTGAAGATCAAAAGTTCAAGTTTGCCTGATCTGCAAAAAACGCAGACGTGAAAGCCGTTTAACCCCTTCCCGACCTATGACGTTGTGGGACGTCATCGAAATCTGTGCCTTCCCGACCTGTGACGTCCCACAACGTCATGGCGGGATCCCGGTCTTGTAGCCCCGGTGAGCGGCGTCGGCGACCTTAGGCTGACTACAGGGGGGGTGGCTTCGCCACCCCTCGCCTGTGATCACTGTGATTGGCTGCTGGAACTTCCAGCAGCCAATCACAGTAATTATGCGGCTATGCCCCTTCCTCCCATCATGGCCGCTCCGATCATATTTTCTCCGGTCCTACCTTCTGTGCCCTGCTGTGCCCACTCTCCCCACTCTCCTCAGGGAGCGGGAGGACCGGAGGAAACCGGCCATAGGTGCGGAGGACCAGAGGAGAGCGGCCACAGATGCGGGGACCGGAGAAGAGCGGCCACAGATGCGGGGACCGGAGGAGTGCAGCACAGAGATGCGGGGACTGGAGGAGAGCGGCACAGATCCGGGGACCGGAGGCGACTCAGGAGCGGAGGTCAGTAAGAGACAGGAGCGGCGATGATGGGAGTGATCAATCTCATCAAATCACTCCCAGATCACTCCCATCATCACTGGAGGGGGCTATACCTGCCCCCCTCCAGTGATGATGGGAGTGATCTGATGGGATTGATCACTCCCATCATGCCTGCTCCACACTGCGTCCATTATCAGGGTCTGCACCCCTGCAGTACTGCACCCCATGTAGCCCTGTGCCCCGCACCCCTGTACCCTGCACCCTGCACCCTTGTGCCCTGCAATCTGCATCCCTGCACCCCTTCGACCACCTGTGCCCTGCAGCCCCGCACCCCTTTGCCCCCCTGTGCCCTGCAGCCCACAGCCCTATGCCCTGTGTCTCTGTACCCCTGTGCCCTGCAGCCCCGCACCCCTTCAACCCCCTGTGCCCTGCAGCCCCGCACCCCTTCAACCCCCTGTGCCCTGCAGCCCCGCACCCCTTCAACCCCCTGTGCCCTGCAGCCCCGCACCCCTTCAACCCCCTGTGCCCTGCAGCCCCGCACCCCTTCAACCCCCTGTGCCCTGCAGCCCCGCACCCCTTCAACCCCCTGTGCCCTGCAGCCCCGCACCCCTTCAACCCCCTGTTCCCTGCACACCGCACCCCTGTGCCCTGTGTCCCTGGACCCGTGCCCTGCAGCACTGCACCCTTTCACCCACCCATGCCCTGCAGCCCCGCACCCCTTTGACTCCCTGTGCCCTGCAGCCCCGCACCGCTGTGCCCTGTGTCCCAGGACCCATGTGTCTCTGCACCCCTGTGCCCTGTGTCCCAGGACCCCTGTGTCCCTGGACCCCTGTGCCCTGCACCCCTTCACCCCCCTGTGCCCTGCAGCCCCGCACCCCTTCACCTCCCTATGCTCTGTAGCCCCGCACCACTTCGCATTCCTGCAGTCTTGTATCCCTGCACCCCTGCGATCTTTGCTCCTGCACTCCTGTGCCATTCGCCCTGTGTCCCTGCATCGCTGTGCCCTGCCCCCCTGCGCTTCCATGTCCCTGTGCTCCTGTGCCCTTCGCCCTGCACCCCTGCTCTCCTGTGCCCTTTGCCCTGTACCCCTGTGCCCTGCGCCCCTACACCCTTGTGTCCCTACACCCTGCGTCCTTGTGTCCCTGTGCCCTGAACCCTGCACTCCTGCAACCTTGTGTGACTGCGCTCCTATACTCTCTTCCTCCTCTGGTCAACCCCTCCCCTCCTGTGCCCCCCTGCCGCCTGTGCCAGCATTCTCTGCAGTGTCATCTCCCTGCATGGTGATGATGCTGCAGAGGAGCGATGTGACAGCCAGGCACATCGATATGTGTTATCGCTGTGCCGTGGCTGTGTGTCACCCCCTAAGTGCGGTGATCTTACCGGTCACAGCACTTAGGGTCCAGGGAGAGGGAGCAGAGTCTCGTACCTCTCCCCATGGTGATCGGCTCATTACATATCTAGATGCATAGTGAGCACTTTGAACCCCCAGGTGCTCCACAAATTGATCCGTAAAAATGAAAAAAAAGTTTAGTGAAAGAAAAAAGTACTTTCAATTTTACGGATCAATGAAGCACCTGGTGGGTTCAAAGTGCTCACTATGTTTCTAGATAAATTCCTTGGGGGGGGTCTAGTTTCCAAAATGGGGTCACTTGTGGGGGAGCTCCAATGTTTAGGCACACAGGGGCTCTCCATACACAACATGGTGTCCGCTAACAACTGGAGCTAATTTTCTATTCAAATTGTTAGCGGACACCATGTCGCGTTTGGAGAGCCCCTGTGTGCCTAAACATTGGAGCTCCCATACCTGTGACCCCATTTTGGAAACTAGACCCCCCAGGAAACTTATCTAGATGGGTGGTGAGTATTTTGAATGCCCCGGTGCTTCACAAATTCATCCGTAAAAACGAAAAAGTACTTTTATTTCCCCCAAAATTTTCTTTTTTCATTTTTACAGATTAATTTGTGAAGCACTGGGGCATTCAAAATGCTCACCACCCATCTAGATAAGTTCCCTGGGGGGTCTAGTTTCCAAAATGCGGTCACTTGTGGGGGAGCTCCAATGTTTAGGCACTCTCCAAACGCGACATGGTGTCCGCTAACAATTTGAATGGAAATCAGCTCAAATTGTTGGCAGACACCATGTCGCATTTGGAGAGCCCCTGTGTGCCTAAACATTGGACCTCCCATACCTGTGACCCCATTTTGGAAACTAGACCCCCCAGGAAACTTATCTAGATAGGTGATGAGCATTTTGAACCCCCAGGTGCTTTACAAATTGATCTGTGAAAAGTAAAAAGTACTTTTCTTTCATAAAAATTTTCTTTTAGCCTAAATGTTTTCGTTTTCACATGGGCAACAGGATAAAATTCATTGTGAAATTTGTCGGGCAATTTCTCCTGAGTACATCGATACCTCATATGTGGTGCATAGCAGGGCTCAGAAGAGAAGGAGCGCCATTTCACTTTTTGAATGTAAAATTTGCTCCAAAATTCAAATTGCGCTCCTTCCCTTCTGAGCCCTGCCGTGCGCCCAAACAGTGGTTTATGACTGATGAGGTATCGTTGTACTCGGGAGAAATTGCACAACACATTTTAAGATCCATTTTATCCTGTTGCCCATGTGAAAATGAAAGAATTGAGGCTAAAAGAACATTTTTGATAAAAAAATTAAAATACCGTATCCATTTTTTGTTTCCACTTTGCTTTAGTTCCTGTGAAGCACCTGAAGGGTTAATAATCTTCTTGAATGTAGTTTTGAGTAGTTTGAGGGGTGCAGTTTTTGGAATGGTGTCACTTTTGGGTGTTTTCTGTCATGTACGCCCCTCAAAGGGACTTCAAATGTGATGTGGTCACTAAAAAAATGGTTTTGTAAATTTTGGTTGAAAAATGAAAAATTGCTCATGAATTTTGAACCCTTATAACTTCCTAACAAAATTTTTTTTTTTTTTCAAAAATTGTACTGATGTGAAGTAGACATGTGGGAAATGTTATTTATTAACTATTTTGTGTCACATAACTCTCTGGTTTAGCAGAAAAAAAATTCAAAATTTGAAAATTGCAAAATTTTTTACATTTTTGCCATATTTTTTATTTTTTCACAAACAAACGCAAAAATTATCGACCTATATTTAATACTAACATGAAGCCCAATATGTCACGAAAAAACAATCTCAGAATTGCTAGGATCCGCTGAAGCGTTCCAGAGTTATTACCTCATAAAGGGACACTGGTCAGAATTGTAAAAAATAGCCAGGTCAGGAAGGCCAAAATAGGCTGGGTCTTGAAGGGGTTAACCAGCAAGGACAGTCTAATATATGCGGGGGCTCTAAGGCTACGTTCACACGCTGCATAATTTTTGTTTTGAACTTTTGAATATGCAAACAACGGATGCGCTTTGTGCAAAAAAAAACGCATCCTATTTCACACATTGCGCTTTTTCAGATGCCCTGTTTAGTCAAATAACTGTTTGGCTGACATTCAGCTGTATTTTTTAGTCCAGCACACTTACCCTATAATGTTTTAGGATCAAGTCTGTGAAGGTAAAGATTACAACATCCACATGACTACATCACAAGAACCACCATCAATACAATACCTCACCAGAACACGTCAGTATATCACCAGAACCACCATCAATACAATAATACCTCACCAAAACCACTGTCAGTATATCACCAGAACCACTGTCAATGCAACAATACCTCACCAGAACACATCAGTATATCACCAGAACCACTGTCATCACAGTAATACATATGCAAAACCTGTCAATACAGTAATACATAGAACCACCGTTAATACAATCTACGGCCCCTTTCACATCGGAGATTCTGTCCGGATCCATCAGATTTACCGCATCTGCCACTTAACGGCTGCACTTCCAGCACACTTGCGGCAAGTCCCATGCATTGTCTATGGCAGAGGTTCCCAACTCCAGTCCTCAAGGCACACCAACAGTGCAGGTTTTCAGGGTTTCCTTAGTATTGCACAGGTGATAATTGAATCACCTGCACTGGGGATGATATCAATTTCTAAGGAAATCCTGAAAACCTGCACTGTTGGTGTGCCTTGAGGACTGGAGTTGGGAACCTCTGGTCTATGGGGCTTGTGGTTGGGTGCGGCAAGTGAGGCTCTGCTGTATCTGCCGCATCCTGCAGAACCGCACTTGCCGCACCCAACCGCAAGCCCCATAGACAATGCATGGGACTTGCCGCAAGTGTGCTGGAAGTGCAGCCGTTAGGCGGCAGATGCTGTAAATCTGCTGGATCTGCCACAATTTAAAAAAAAACGCTGATGTGAAAGGGGCCTTAGCAGCACATTGTCCGGCTTCTCCCAAGACTACCCTCTTGTCTGGTTTTCTGCAGCACATACCAAAGCAATGTCATTGTAATCTTTCTAAATAAAGAATAAGTACCTTAAGTAAGGCCTATGCTGTGCCCCTGAATAAATAATTGCCCCTCACTGTTCTTCCTGCACAAATAAGCCCACACTGTCTCACTTATGGTATATGGCCTCCACATTATTCTCCCCTATAAAATTATTCCCACTATTCTGTCCCTAGTTAAATATGACCACCAAATCGCCCCTTCCTAAATGAAAACCACCACAGTGTCCTCCCCATAATGAATTATACCCGCCACACCCTCCTCACTTATGAATTATAATCTCCAATACAGCCCTCTCTTCTCTGTCCACCTCATGTTGTCCCAACTCTATAGTGAGCCCCCTTATGCTACGCGTTCTGCATACTGAGCCCTACCACAGTCCTTTCACTGAGCGCTCCCCATGGTACTCCTTTTCCATACTGAGCCCCCCATGCTACCCCATCTCCATACTGTGCCCCCCCAAGCTACCCCATCTCCATACTGTGCCCCCCATGCTACTCCATCTTCATACTGTGCCCCCCCATGCTACCCCATCTCCATACTGTGCCCCCCATCTCCATACTGTGCACCCCCATGCTACCCCATCTCCATACTGTGCACCCCCATGCTACCCCATCTCCATACTGTGAACCCCATGCTACCCCATCTCCATTCTGTGCCCCCCCATGCTACCCCATCTCCATTCTGTGCCCCCCCATGCTACCCCATCTCCATACTGTGAACCCCCATACTACCCCATCTCCATACTGTGCCCCCCCATGCTACTCCATCTCCATACTGTGCCCCCCATGCTACACCATCTCCATTCTGTGCCCCCCCATGCTACCCCATCTCCATACTGTGCCCCCCCATGCTACCCCATCTCCATACTGTGCCCCCCCATGCTACCCCATCTCCATACTGTGCCCCCCCCATGCTACCCCCATCTCCATTCTGTGCCCCGCCCATGCTACCCCCATCTCCATTCTGTGCCCCGCCCAGTGACTTTTCTATACCTTGCCCCCCTCAGGCTAGCTACCCATTCTCCATACTGTGCCCTTCCAGTTTAAGGCCGGGTTCACACGCTGTGCATTTTTGGAAATACAAAGCGCTATTCTGAGTATGCTCTTTTTTACTATGCTTTGTGCAAAAAAAGGGCAAGTGCATTCACACATTGCACTTTTGCGGATGCGCTTTCCCAGAGCTCATGCTACAATGGCAGCTGTAGAAAAGCGTAAAAATAATTAACATCTTCCTTCTTTTTGCGGATGCACTTTGCAGTGAAAGCGCGTCACAAAAAATATAGATCATGGAAACGATTTTTTTGAGATATGCATGCATTGCTCTGTATTTCACTGCATTTGCGCATCCGCTAAATAGCGCTGTGTGAATGCAGAAATACGCTACGTGTGAACGTAACCTAACCCTTCAACATACTGCACCCCCTCATGTTCAAAACTGCCCCCCCTCCCCCTATGTCCCTTGCAGCTCATCCTCTCCTCTCCCCCCTCCATGTTACATGTGCCTTCTCCACCCTCCATGTTATATGTGCCCCTCCTCTCTTCTCCCCCCTTCCATGTTATATGTGCCCCCTCCTCTCTTCTCCCCCCTTCCATGTTATATGTGCCCCCTCCTCTCTTCTCCCCCCTTCCATGTTATATGTGCCCCCTCCTCTCTTCTCCCCCCTTCCATGTTATATGTGCCCCCTCCTCTCCCCCTCCCCCATCCATGTTATATGTGCCTTCTCCTCTCCCCCTCCCCCCTCCATGTTATATGTGCCCTCTCCTCTCCCCCTCCCCCTCCATGTTATATGCGCCCTCTCCTCTCCCCTCCCCACTCCATGTTATATGCGCCCTCTCCTCTCCCCTCCCCCCTCCATGTTATATGTGCCCTCTCCTCTTTTCCCTGTTGTGTCCAGGCTCCCGGGACCCGACATCTTCTTCCTCCTCCTTCTGTGATCTCCTGCAGCAGCGTCCTGTCAGCAGTGATGACTCATCATCACACTGCTGAGCTGAAGCAGGAGATCATCACAGCGGTAACCCGGGACAGGAAGCTGCTGGAGCTCCACTGACCCTGGAAGTGTGGGGGCCCGGAGCGCTCAGTGCTCACACATTCACTTGTGACCGTGTTTTAAAGGTGCGGTGACTAGTGAATGCGGTGCCCCCCTCCCTCCTCCAAAAACTCGCCGGATTTCATGCAAAGTTTAGAGGAGGAAGGAAGACTAAAAAAAAAAATAATAATAATTTTTTTTACTCCCTCATCTGGTGCCGCCCCCTGACACCTGGTGCCCTAGGCACGTGCCTACGGGTGCCTAATTGTAAATACGACCCTGATGTAAGTATATACAGGGAGCTATTTCTAAAACCATATGGGAAGGGCTTCTGATACTGTAGAGTAAACATCATCTTAGATTTTTTTCTTTTAGTAACATTTCCTGTTCTTTTACAGAATAATCTGGTGAGGTGTTTGCCTGTGCAATGCCCAGCTGCTGCTTGCGTCAATCCGGTAACTACACCGGGCCAGTGTTGTCCCACCTGCCCAGGTAAACATACAATACAAGTTATGGTTAAAAATAACAATTTACCCTAAATGTATTTTGTCATTGCTTTAATAAAAATGTAAAAAACTTGTGCTAATGATTGACAAATAATAACATGCAATAAATACAATACTATATGTGCTGCTGGATTCAGAAGTATATGTATAATGACCAGGGGTGAACCTAGCCTCTCTGCTGCCTAAGGCGAACTTCAAAACCCCCCCAAACACAAGAATATCAGTGCCATCCCAGGCACATGCAAGAACCACAAAGAAGAGTCCAGAACAAGGATCATTAATGGCAATGACAGGCTTGGCACAAGCATACAGACACACAATGATGGCTTGCAGAGCTGTGGTCCTGTAGGCAGACAGTCTTGCATCCTTATAGTATACACACACGAGGAAGCGCTGATTGCCAACCTATTATCTTTGGCACACACCTAATAAACTCTGGGCAGCTCCCATGTGGCCACTGCATGGCACTAACTGGTCAGACATGTGCACCATGCAGCACTGTCCACACACCACATGTAACAACCTGCAGTCTGGGCATCTCACTCACAACAAGCCGCCACTGCACTAAACTGGTAAAATGGCGCGTTTTCCCCAACAGACCAAGCCTCCTCCCGAAATG
>JARQOC010000004.1:240664661-240679129 GCA_033576535.1 Allobates femoralis
AGCAAAGCAATAATAGATTTTTCAGATAAAGTGATGTAAAATATTTGTCCATGCCCCACAGTCAGGGCCGGCTCCAGGTTTTTGTGGGCCCCGGGCGAAACAGTCTCAGTGGACCCCTTTAACACATGCTATGATTCATTTGTAATATAGAGGCTCCTGAGTGGGCTGTATATATAATATAGAGGCTGTTCAGGGCTATATATACTATTTGGAAGCTGTGCTGGAATATATATATATTTTTTTGGAGGCTGTGCTGGGCTGTATATATTATTTGGAAGCTGTGGCAGCCCAGCAGGAGCCTCCAAATAACATATCCAGCCCAGCACAACCTCCAAATAATATATATAGTCCAGCACAGCTTCCATATTATATATACAGCCCAGCACAGCCTCCAAATAGTATATATAGCCCAGCACAGCTTCCATATTATATATACCTCAGCAGCAGCCTCTGTATACAGCAATCACAGCCTCCATATACCGCCAGCAAAGCCTCTGTATACCCCAGCACAGCCTCTATATACAGTCAGCACAGCCTCTATATACAGTCAGCACAGCCTCTATATGCAATCAGCACAGCCTCTATATACCCCAGTACAGCCTCTATATACAGTCAGCAGTCTCTATATACCCTAGCACAGCCTCAATATACAGTCAGTACAGCCTCTATATACAGTCAGCACAGTCTCTCTATTTACCCCAGCACAGCCTCTATATAGAGTCAGCAAGACTGTGTATACAGTCTGCACAGCCTCCATATACAGTCAGCACAGCCTCTATATACAGTCAGCACAGTCTCTATATAGGGTCAGCAAAGCCTCTATATACACGTCAGCACAGGCAGCCTCTATATACAGTCAGCACAGCCTCTATATACAGTCAGCACAGCCTCTATATACAGACAGCACAGTCTCTATATACAGTCAGCACAGCTTCTATATACAGTCAGCACAGTCTCTATATACAGTCAGCACAGCCTCTATATACGGTCAGCATAGTCTCTATATACGGTCAGCAAAGCCTCTATATACAGTCAGCACAGGCAGCCTCTATATACAGTCAGCACAGCCTCTATATACAGTCAGCACAGCCTCTATATACAGACAGCACAGCCTCTATATACAGACAGCACAGTCTCTATATACAGACAGCACAGTCTCTATATACAGTCAGCACAGCCTCTATATACAGTCAGCACAGCCTCTATATACAGTCAGTACAGGCAGCCTCTATATACAGTCAGCACAGCCTCTATATACAGTCAGCACAGCCTCTATATACAGTCAGCACAGCCTCTATATACAGTCAGCACAGCCTCTATATACAGTCAGCACAGCCTCTATATACAGTCAGCACAGCCTCTATATACAGTCAGCACAGCCTCTATATACAGTCAGCACAGCCTCTATATACAGTCAGCACAGCCTCTATATACAGTCAGCACAGCCTCTATATACAGTCAGCACAGCCTCTATATACAGTCAGCACAGCCTCTATGTCATATATGATACAGTCTATATAGAGTCTAATGCATGGGTATAATGAGACACATGAGACATACGCTTCTTAAGCAGCTCTTGTATTGCTTCATACAAGTTAGTGCATCAGCAGGATAAAGTAAATGTAAGTTGCAGAGTGCAAGGCAAAACAACCAAGGACATCAGAGCATTAAAGCATAGTACAAGTCTCAAGGAAAGCATTCAGAGTTCATTACTTCCCTGTCAGATGTTGCTGGCAAACAGGATTCTGTGTTCATAAATGATTCCAGGCAGAGTGAATCCAGGCTTCAGAGAGCAAGTCACAGACAGATTGCAGACCTGATTCTGGAGCACAGGTTAATCATCTGAAACTGATTAAAAGGGCAATTGGCAAGAAACAGGGCAGGGACATCAAAGCTGAGGACTCCATATTGTTTGAGGGCAAAAGTCAATGCACATGACAGGAAACAAGATGGCCGACAAAATACACTAAATGCAAACATAACAACAGATATAGCAAAAAAGACTGAAAACCTTACACTCTATATACAATCAGCACGGGCAGCCTCTATATACAGTCAGCACAGCCTCTATATACAGTCAGCCAGCCTCTATATACAGTCTGCATAGCCTCTATAAACAGTCTGCATAGCCTCTATGGTACATATAATCCCCCATCCTGCTGCTGCTCTCAGTTAAAAAACAAACAAACTGATCATACTCACCTTCCATCTTTCTCCCCCAGGGCTGTGTCCTCCTCAGATGCTTCCCCACCGCATCCTTATAGCAGCAGCTCCCGGGACTGTGGAGCTTCCTCTTTCCTGCACCATGTGATGAGCTTGCAGGGTGATGACTCATCACTCTGCTACAGTCGGCAGAGGAGGAAGCTCAACTGCTCCCCAAGCCAGCACATGGCTAATCTGCATCGCATGCAAATTAGCCATGTGCACTGGGAGCTCAGCGGAGCACTCAGCTCCTTGCTGAATCTGCCTGATGTGCCCCTTGTTCACAGGGCTGTCTGTCCATAATGGGCCTCTGGCTGTCAGGGCTGTCTGTCCCTGCTGGCCAGTGGGCCCCCCCCAGCTGTTCAGGGCCCCGACACTTGCCCGGGTATGCCGGGTGCTGACGCCGGCCCTGCCCACAGTCACTTTGTTTTAACCTATGTGTGGTACCTGACAGTGTGATACCTGATACGTATCACACTGATGGAAGGCAAGACTAAGGCTAGGGTCAGATTCGCGCATGCATCCACCAAAAGGATGCATTTTTTCATGTGCACATATGTAAAAACACATGCGTTAATGCACCCATAGACTCCAATGCAAAAAAAACGCATTGCTAAAGTGCAATGCGTTTGGCTAGTGCACAGGGAGAGAGACAGTTACTGTGGAAATGTTAGCTAGAGCCCAGCTTGAATCAGAAACAGACCTCAGGTCTGAGGAGCAGCAGAGTTTGCAACCATGTGAGGAAGGGGGAGGAGGATTGCTGCTCACCTCTAGACACCCTTAGATTCCTGGACTTTAGGAAGGCGGCTGGTATCCACCATTAGTGTAATAAAATGAAGAGAATCCAGGGCCACTTGTCCATGAGAAGGTTCCTTTATTAAATCACTTTAAAAACGTCCAGCCGAATACGTTTCGGACACACTGTCCTTATTAATCGGCATAAAAAAAATCACATTAAAATTCTCCTTATGAAGGTATACCCTCCTACCTGATTATGCCTGATTGATAACATCTGTACAAAGTAGTCTTACACATAGATTGCATCTTACCTTAGCATTACACATAAAAGAGCAGTGATGTTATACATTTACAAAAAAACAACAGTGTTATCCATATGCTTGTCTTTTCTCTACCATATTGATAAACATATTTTGAATTAAATATCATATTCAAATGTAAATACTCAAATGTATGTTTGCTCTTCTTGTGGCACCCATCATTCCCCTCACCTTACCCTCCGAACGCCATGTTCCCAAAGGCAAACCACATCAAACTGCATCACATGTTACAATCCCGCTACATAAACCATGAAGGTAAAATTACTGATAAAGAAATAATACCTCATATGGTTAACTAAGGCTTAATAAATGATTTACCTTCCATGTCTTTTGTTTCTTGTATACCTATATTCGGACATTACTCTGGGACTGCTCAATGTTATGCACATGCCAGACACTGCTTAAGATCTTCTATTAGCTTAATCCACCTAATAATGCACATGCCAGACACTGCTTAAAGGGAACCTGTCACCCCAAATCACCTTTCTAACCTATTAATACCTGTCCCTGCAGCCTTACAATACATTCTAACACATCCCTGTCTCACCTTTTTTTTTACTAATCTACGAGTACAATAATGTAGTTATCAAACTTACGAAAATTCCTGTCACAGGGGCGTTCCTCCAAGCGATTTTGACCGGTAGGCGGGTCTCCTGTGCCGCGCTACCCCTGCCTCACCGCTCTAATATGCCCTAATGGGCGTCATTATACAATGCAGAGCTCGGGCACGATTTAAATATCGCTCGCAACGTCACAGCTGCGACGCGGTCATGTGACGCCGGGATCGCGTCACATCCGGTCGCAGGCCTCTCACAGGGACAGGGATGTGTTAGAATGTATTGTAAGGCTGCAGGGACAGGTATTAATAGGTTAAAAAGGTGATTTGGGGTGACAGGTTCCCTTTAAGATCTTCCATTAGCTTAATCCACCTAATAATGCACAATCCAGACACTGCTTAAGGCCCCTTCACACACTGAGACTTTCCAGCGATCCCACCAGTGATCCGACCTGGCTGGGATGGCTGGAAAGTCTCTCTGGAGTTGCTGGTGAGCTGTCAAACAGACAGACTCACCAGCGACTCAGCACCTATGAGATCGCTGGTATCCATGATAAACAGCAGTAACTAAGCAGCGCGCACTGCTTAGTTACCCGGCGTTTATCATGGATACCAGCATCCTCCCTGCTTAGCGCAGCCTCTAAGCAGGGAGGACACTGGTAACCATGATAAATCTGTGGGTAACTAAGCAGCGCGTGCTGCTTAGTTACCCGTCGTTTATCATGGATACTAGCCTGTGAGGTCACTGGTTCGCTCGTCTCTTGCGGTCACACACAGCAATGTGTGCTGACCAGCGGGAGACTTGGGACCAAAAAATGGTCCTGAGCGACGTGCAGCAACCAGCGACCTCACAGCAGGGGCCAGGTCACTGGTGGCTGTGTCACACTACAACGTCCCTGGAGAGGTCACTGTTATGTCACAAAACCTGTGACGTTGCAGTGATATCGTTAGCGATGTTGTAGTGTGTGAAGTGGCCTTAAGGATCTTCTATTAGCCCAGTTCACCTAATTGTTTCGCTGCAGGAAATACGAAGGAGGGACTAAAAAAATGCCTTGCAAGGAAAAAGGAAAGGAAAGAAAAGAGAGGGGCTGCTCACTGTCATGCAATTGTCAGTCATTGCTGAAGATCTTCTTTCTCAGTAGAACCCTTGCCGCTCATTAAGGAGAAGGAAAAGAGGAAGAGAGACCATAGAGAGAGAAAAAGATAAAGAAAGACACTGACTAATGACACAGGGAAGAGAAGAAAGAGGTACTAGAAAACCACGGCCAATACTAAATATATTCCCAATAGGATTTTATATGTCCGTGTAAAGCCCAAGGGGAAACTTCAATTCTATATAACTAAATACTACCGGGAATTCAGAGGTAAATTTGGAACCACCCCTTCCTATTCAAAGAAAGGGGTTGGGGATTACTAAAAATACATTAAATCGTTTTTTAGATTGAGACCCAGAGGATGTCGCACATCCAGACGAAGAATCCATACATTTTCTCGATCATGTACTTTTCATTCCCAATCACCTCCTCTGGCTAACTTATCCACCCTCTCAACACCCTTCACTTTCAAAAGGGACAAATCCCCTCCATGGATACCCCGGAAATGCCTCGATAGGCCGGATAAACCCTGTCTCAAGGAGGACGAGGTGGCCCCTGTTACATGTTCAGATATTCTTTTTTTTAGGGTTCTTATGGTACACCCAACATACTACAACTTGCACCCACACATATTGCTAAATATACCACATGTGTGGTGTTGCAATTCATGTATTATCTTATAGAAAATTCCTGTCCTGTATGGTTTTTGGAATAAAATATATCACATCATTGCTCTTTTGTGTGTAATGCTATGGTGAGATGCCATCTATGTGTAAGCCGACTTTGTACAGATGTTATCAATCAGGCGGGAGGGTATACCTTCATAAGGAGAATTTTAATGTGACAGTGTGTTCGAAACGCGTCCGGCTGGACATTTTTAAAGCGATTTAATAAAGGAACCTTCTCATGGACAAGTGGCCCTGGATTCTCTTCATTTTTGAGCAGCAGAGTTGCTTGCTATGGGTGACTAGTGACAGGAGAGGTGGGTGGGCTTCCTGAAAGAGCAGGGAGTGAAGGCTGAGTAGTGCTGGTGAGGGCAATATGTCCTTCGTAATATGGAGTTGGACCAGTTCTCAACAGGCAGTTTTCCCTGAGACGTCTGGGGGCACGAGGCTCGAGTAGTGTGGCCAAAGGCAGGTACCTGAACCCACTCCTAGCAGAAGTGTACAGGGGCTGCAGGTAGCTTCTGAAGGTATTGCAAACCTAAGCTCAAGATCCTGGGAACAGCAGGGAGACTGATGCCTGTGCAATGTGGAAAATGGCAGTTAGGATACCAGTCTCTGAGAGAGCGGATGCGTGTGTAGCTGCAGCAGGGAAAGAATATACTGGAGGGATCATAGTCCTAGGACTGAAGGATCTGGCTACTGTAGTGTTCAGTGAGTGCAGCAGTCTAGGAGGAAGTGAAGGATTACTTTGAAGTGTTACATACCGTGCCAAGTAAAGAGGTTCTGTTATCTACTGCAATGGAGAGCTGCCTGATTTGTATGTGACAGACCCGCAACTGGAATTTATGTGGGAGTGCCAGGGCACATTACTGAGGAATACACCCGACAACAACTGCCGCATCCGCCGGCATTTATGTGCCCACAACTGTTGGTGCTTCTGGGGGCATGGAGGCCCTGACAGGTTCTCTTTAAAGAGTTAAAGATGACCTTTCACCGAATTTTTCATTTAAACTGTGTGTTTCCTCATATTGCCTCTCATTCTGGAAATGTTTTTCTTCTTTATTGTGCCCCCTGTCCCAAAGTTATTCTTCCTGGTAATAAAGATCCAAATTTTCTCTTCAACTAACTGGACAAATGTTACAGAATTTCTCTGTGGGTTCGTTCTTGCTTTTAATCCTCTATGACATAAGTTCTGTGTATACTTCCAGTTAATTGTAGGTAAAACTTGCTTCTTTATTACGACAATGGTAGATGGGGAATCTTCCCTTGGAAACAGAGGGGCACAGAGAATAATACAAAGACTGTTCCAGAATTAGTGAAATGGCTGCAATTTGTGGAACCACTCAATTTAAATGAAAAAAAATCAGTCAAAGGTTTTTGACAAAAAAATACAATTCTTAATAGGTAAATGTAATATTTAATTTTTTTCAGTATTTAATGAGTCTGTCCTTTCTTTTTAAGACATTCTTTTCAGGAGAAATTCAATTTTATAATGAAGTAGGTCATAAATATTTTGAATGAAATCTGTCAGCAGCATTTGACTAAATGAAGTACAGACAGGGCCATATTGGTTCAGTCATACTGGTTAAAATACCTGAGGTGAAGAAATCACTTTTCTTCTCTTCATATCTTTATGCACTGGGGCGGCCTTGTGGAAGGGTCTTCAGCTCTTTTCCAGTCTTCCCATTGTCTCTGGGTGTCTTTTCTTTTAAATTTGACACTCATACTCTCCTGTCCATCATTTTGCACAAATTAATCTCATGGTGTGCTTTAGTAAAATGGTGCCGGTGGCTCCCAACAATCTGCGCATACGCACCCTACTTCACCATTTTCCTGAAGACTGCCAGGAGATTAATTTGCGCAAGCGCCGCCCATATAAGGGAGAATAAAAGACGTCCAGAGGATTTCTTCACCTCAGGTATCTTAAAGTTCAGTTTTCTTCTTGTGGAGAGTGACATGCCAGGTCTAACATGTCAGTATGGGGAGACTTAAGTTCCTTGCATGCTCTTCTGGGAAATGAAATATGCATATTGCCTCTTCTGAGGTGTTTACATCTCCTCATACTGGCTTACCAGACCTGGCATGTCACTCTACACAAGCGGAAGCCTTGCCCCATAATTCCCCATCTTAGCCGCTCACCTAACCAAATGTGAGATCATACTTTGCACTGATGAGGGGCAATACCGTGAGACACCATGTCTGCAAATTTAGATTATGGTTTGGTTATTATCCTAAGTCAGGATTGTTAAAGGATCGATACTGACTTTTAGGGTTGCTACTTCCAATACGGGGCACTAGAAGAGACAATTTGCATATTTAACTGATGTATCATTTTAATCAGTATGACAGCACCAATATGACCCTATACATACTTTACATAGTAAAATTCTGCTGACAGGTTCTCTTTAAGGGTTATTTTAGAGACAAGGAAAAAGTGGTATGTGACTTTCCCAAAACTCTGTATTTAATTGAACTACTCTGTATTGATATGCCTGAAAGTGAAAGGTAGTGATACTGTGAATGCTCCACACAGCGGGCTCTGTTAGGTACCAACCTGTTGTTCAATGTAAAAAGAACTAATTGGCACTCCAAATAGTAATTCTGTGAGAGTTGTAATTACAGCAATCCTCAGTGATACATATATGACGTTTTGGTCTAACGGCCGTGCTCACTGACTGCTGTCATTTTTCCCCTTAAGGTTACACAGAGCGACATTGCTAACAATGTCGCTGCAACATCACAGGTTTTGTGACGTTTCAGCGACCTCGCCAGCGCCGTCATTGCGTGTGACATGCCACAACGACCAACGATCATCTCGCTGATCGTTGCGGAATGGCCGTGACCATATACCAATCGTTGGTCTGTTGTTGTCACGCATGCATCGGCATGTGTGACAGGGGCAACGACCAGCGACACCCAGTGTGCGTCCGACACCCTGACCGATCCCAGCGATGTCGGGTGTCGGCACATGGCTGGGGGATCGCTGGCGAGATCTGCCTGTCTGGCATCTCACCAGTGATCACATAGCGATGTTCCAGTGATCCATTGGGCGGGTCGCTGGAACATTGCTATGTGTAACCCGGCCTTAAGTATGTGCACTCTGCTGGGTTTTTCTGCATTTAGATGTGATATGTACGTCTGAAAAAGATCTGTGTTATAAATCATAAAGCATAACCATTTGGACTGCCAACTTCTGTTCATTAAAAAATGAAAGGTATCCATCCTAATGAAATACTGAATACTGTTATTTGTAACGTTCATTCTATAAACATAGATATGCAGACTTTAGCAATTGAATGAAATATACCAGATTTTTTTTAGCAGCTGAAGTTTCCTATGACCTCACTAAAAGAGAGAAAAAGAAGGGATCAATAGACCATGGTGTCTGTCCCTCTCACCACAGGTTGACACAGTGACAGACATCGAAGAGGTCTTTGGCCCATGAAGACTTTCCTCAAGATGGCAGTGACATCACCTACATATTGTTCCCTTTATTCCTCCTAGTGTGTGACTTTCATGGGAAACCCATGTTACCGGGTCAGAACATTACCACCGCCGATGGTTGCCATCACTGTGTATGCCAGGTTAGTATGCAGAGTCATTAATGTACACAGTTCAGGTATCATGCAGTTGAAGCATGTTTTTTATAAGAATTATACAGTTTTTTCAAGGTAAAGAATATTTATACTGTGTTAGCCAGTAGATAGAAAAATATATTGCAATCTGAGAGTCCTCAGTGGTTGATATCTTTTAATGGCTAACTGAAAAGATGGTAAATATAGTAAGCTTTCGAGACACTGTGGTCCCTTCATCAGCCTGACGAAGGGACCACAGTGTCCCGAAAGCTTGCTTTGTTTACCATCTTTTCAGTTAGCCATTAAAATGTATCAGCCACTGAGGACTCTCAGATTGCAATATATTTTTACAGTTTTTTCAAACACTTTAAGAACAAGTTATATATTCAATTTGATTTATAATACTTTTTGGTTTAATAATATATAACAGCTTATTACTATGACTGCTATAGTATAATATTTTTTGCTTCTTAGACTTCACCTTTCTTTATCATTGTCTAGATATTAATAATTATTTTTAGAGCATCATTGATTACATGGAGCTGCACATGTGAAAAGGCTTTACATACAAATAGGAATTATAATAAACAGAATAGCTGCATTAGACTGGTACAAATTGAGAGGGCCATGCCCTTGCAGGCCTACAGTCTACAGTATAATTGGAGGAGAGAGTAGATTGGGAATTGTAGCAGTTCCAGTGCTAATGAGGTGACAGTGGGGTCATTGCAGGCTGTAAGCTTTTTTGAAGGGATGGGTTTTTAAGTTCCATCTAAAGATTCCAAATGTTGGAGACAATCAAACGTGTTGTAGCACAGAGACGTCTTGAAGACAATTGGGTGAGGAACGTACGAAAGTGGAAGAGAGAAGGAGGACTTGCGAAGACTAGAGACTACTTAAGAGAAGATATCGGGAGTTTAGTTTGTAGATAAGTGGGGAGACAGATTTTGGACAACTTTGTAGCTCAATGTTAGTAATTTATACTGTATCTGTTGGGAAATTGGGAGCCAATGAAGAGATTTGCAAAGTGGAGATGTGGAGGAGGAGTAGTGAGGGGAGAGGTGGATTAATGAAGCAGTAGAGTTAAGGATGGACTGGAGAGGTGCAAGATATTAAAAAAGCATACATTTGAGCACTTCTATTTTGCCATTTCTGGTGTGTATTATATTTTTCAGATAGTTCTCCCTGTGAAATAAAACTATGTGTCTAGTTGCTTCCATTCAAATATTTTTTATTACTGACTGCCCCCCTTTTTTCCCTGACCCTCAGGATGGTGAAGTGAGGTGTACTGATGCTATGCGTTGTCCACAAAGCTGTACTCATGGAGTCAAACGAGGTTCTTGCTGTCCGGATTGTTCAGCCTGTGATCTTCAAGGTGACATTATACCAAATGGTGTCACCTTTAAAGGCAATGGTAATCCATGTGAAAGCTGTATATGCAAGGTAGTTTTCACTTCTATGTGTATTACAATTGTTTGATGTCTAGCTTGTAGTAGGTTAAGATTGTATGCTTTTCTTTTATTCTGAACTAAAAAAAAGTTATTTCTTTACTATGTACAGTGTATGTTAACACAATAAAATCTGCACTTTCTTCTGCAGAATGGTAATGTCAATTGTGTACGAGTATCTTGCCCTAAGTTGACTTGTGGTCAACAAGAAGAGGTTCCTGGGGAATGTTGTAAGAGATGTCAAGGTACCTAGAAATTCTGTTTTGACCTATATTTTGTCAGTTATTGGAACTTTTTCTATTTCAAAATGTTTATATAAGTTATATAAACACACATAATTATGTTTTGATATGAGATGAGGT
Source organism: Allobates femoralis (assembly GCA_033576535.1). NCBI lineage: Eukaryota > Metazoa > Chordata > Amphibia > Anura > Aromobatidae > Allobates > Allobates femoralis. Next base: position 240,675,619 of record JARQOC010000004.1, read on the forward strand.
TACGGCTATAGAGACATGTAGGTGAAAAAAATCACCAATATTTATAGATGAGGGATCTGGCAAGTAATGTATAACTACACCCTGTTACAAATTATTATGCAAATGTTCTTTTTCTCTAATTTTCCTAAATGGTCTGTGCAAATGACAGTCAGTGTAATAAAAGTCATCACCCGTTAGAGTATACATCAAATTTTATTGAAGAAACCTCCCAATGATAACAGTATAATCTTCAAAATTAAAAAAAACTGTAAATGCACTGTTCCAAATTATTAGACACAGTAGAGTTTCTAAACATTTGTATTGTATTGTAAAGCACTGCGGAATATGTACGCGCTATATAAATAAAGATTTATTATTATTAAGACTTATTAAAGAACTGAAAATACTCATTTGTTGAATTTATAGCATTAGGAGGTCACATTCACTGAAATATAAAGCTATTTAACTCCAAAACATCCTAACAGGCCAAGTTACATGTTAACATAGGAACCCTTCTTTGATATCACCTTCACAATTCTTGCATCCATTGAACTTGTGAGTTTCTGGAGAGTTTCTGCTTGTATTTCTTTGCATGGTGTCAGAATAGCTTCCCAGAGCTGCTGTTTTGATGTGAACTGCCTCCCACCCTCATAGATCTTTTGCTTGATTATACTCCAAAGGTTCTCTATAGGGTTGAGGTCAGGGGAAGATGGTGGCCACACCATGAGTTTATCTCCTTTTATGCACATAGCAGCCAATGACACAGGTATTCTTTGCAGCATGAGATGGTGCATTGTCATGCATGAAGATGATTTTGCTCCTGAGGGCATTTTTCTGCTTTTTGTACAATGGAAGGAAGTTCTCAGTCAGAAACTCTATATACTTTGCAGAGGTCATTTTCACACCATCAGGAACCTTAAAGGGACCTATCAGTGGTTTTCCCATGATTCCGGCACAAAACATGACTCCTCCACCTCCTTGCTGACATTGCAGCCTTGTTGGGACATGGTGGCCATCCACCAACCATCCACTACTCCATCCATCTGGACCATCCAGGGTTGCTCGGCACTCATCAGTAAACAAGACTGTTTGAAAATTAGTCTTCATGTATGTCTGGGCCCACTGCAACCATTTCTGCTTGTAAGCACTGTTCAGGGGTGGCTGAATAGTAGGTTTATGCACCACAGTAAGCGTTTGAAGGATCTTACACCTTGAGGTTCGAGGGAATCCAGAGGCACCGGCAGCTTCAAATATCTGTTTGTTGGTTTGTAAGGCCTTTTTAGCAGCTGCTCTCTTAATCTGATGAACTTGCCTGGCAGAAACCTTCCTCATACTGCCTTTATCTGCACAAACACGTCTGTGCTCAGAATCAGCCACAAATCTCTTCACGGTACGATGATCACGCTTAAGTTTTCGTGAAACATCTAATATTTTCATCCCTTGTCCAAAGCATTGTACTATTTGTTGTTTTTCAGCAGCAGAGAGATACTGTTTCTTTCCCATGTTACTTGCAAACTGTGGTCTACGTAATATTGTGGAACACCCAGTTTTCCTTTTATTGGGCTCACCTGGCAAACTAATTATCACAGGTATCTGAGATTGATTTCAGTGATCCAAAGAACCCTGAGACACAATACCATCATTGGGTTTCATTAAAGAAAAAAAAAAAAAAAACATATGACACTTAAAACCAATTTGCATAATAATTTGGAACACGGTGTAGTGTGTAAAACGGTTGGATACCAAAACACTTGTATCATTGGGGGCCACCATGACAAAATATTAAAAAATTCCAGAAAAGGTGTGTACAGAAATAAATTACGGTATAATAAATATCCTTCTGTCACAAGCTATCCACTGTCCACTGGATTGATTCCACCGAAGGACTGCCATCTGGAGGAGCAGACCTGTGGCAGGAATGGTTGCTAATCAGGGTCAAAGCCAAGAGGTCACGTCAGGGATAAAATCGTAAAGGAAGTGAATAGTCAAATGTCAAGCCAAGGTCAAAGAAGGGAATAAGTCAGGGCAAACCAACAGAAGCATAGCACAGTATTTATGTCAGGATAGCAGTGCTATTGACTGGCATTGAAAGTCAGAGCTTCAGGGGTTTAAATAGCTGACAGCCCAATGCAGGGCTCTCAGAAAGGAGTGATCAAGTTCTAGATGAAAAGCCGCAAACATTAGAGGAGTGTAATTACCCGACGGTCAAAGCGGAGACAGAGGAGACACGAATTGGCACCAATTTTATACCTTTGATTACCCCTATTCTGTGTTTCAAAACCATTTGATGCCCATGGACAACATCTATTTCATTACATAGATGTTGGAAGCATGATCACATACAGGCAGCAGGACCTCATGTTATCTGCACATGCACATGTGGGCATCATCTAGTGTTTAAACCATTTATCCATAGAAAGCTGTGCATCTTAAAATGCAAAGGTTGAGGTAATCATGGCTGACTATGCTTCTACACAGTGGTCAAGTGTTTTTTTTTTTTTTACAAATTTGGACAAAAAGAGGCCAAACCCATTTAACTTTAAAAAACTATTTAGAAAGCTGGTGTTTACTAGATTCAGTTGGGTAATCAGAAGGAGAATTTATTTAATAACTAAGTTCACAAAAAAGTAGTAGAAAACAGAGATCTAGTCACAACAAAGTGTGCTGACTCGTCTATATGGAACTTTTCAAGGTTTTCTTTTCTCTAATGTCAATGAATCTCCCAGCAATGTGTCTGTATCCAATCTAGTTATCATCTTGTGCTAACTGAAGCATCTCTCATCCACTCCTTCCACCTGTAGGCTGCATAGATGGAACAGTAACACGCAGACATGAAGAGGAATGGAGACCACATGGAGAGCCGTGTCATAATTGTCGTTGTGTGGTACAAAACTAAAATACTTCTGTAATCTCTTAGAACAGCTATGCAGTCCGCCCCCAGTTACTCCTTCTCACATGTATTTTTCTGCTTCTCTCTTATTGTTTAACTTCTGACTTTATTAATCCCATGGCATATTAATTTATGGTTTACAACTATAACACCCATTTCTAAAAGCAGTGTTAATTTTGTAACTGAATTCCTCCCATTAAACAGTTGATATTCTCTTAATGTAGGAGGGCAAAGTTCAATGTAGGAAGCGTCACTGTGCCTCTCTGTGTAGACACCCAGCTCCAGCTCGGCCAGGAACCTGCTGTCCCGTATGTGACGGTATGTCACTGACCAGATCTTTGTGGCTATTCAGGGTATAGGTTTTTTTGTAAAAACATCCTTTGAGTGTTGTAATTCCCATATCTCATTATTTACATTGTTCCCTTCAAATAATATTGTGCAGTTGGAAATATTTCTGAATACTTCACACAATAGACTAAACTTCATAAGATGTAAAAAGAAAAATAGGGAGGGGGACAAGAGGCGCAATAGTGCCCTATCACTAGTGACACTTGTGTAAGGTGGTGGTGCTATGAAGCTGCTCACCTGGTCCAGTTGTGATCCCCAAAACTGGTTTGAAGGCGTTTTGGAATCAGTGTTCCA
>JARQOC010000004.1:240686163-240744382 GCA_033576535.1 Allobates femoralis
CCGGTGGTGGTATATACAGGCCCCGATGGTGGTATATACAGTCCCCAGTGGTGGTATATACAGGCCCCAGTGGTGGTATATACAGGCCCCAGTGGTGGTATATACAGGCCCCAGTGGTGGTATACAGGCCCCAGTGGTGGTATACAGGGCCCCCCCCCTTGCTGCCGCACACCTGTAAAGGAATACATCATTATACTTATCCCTGCTGCTGTCGCCACCGCCGCCGCTCTGCACCGCGCTCCACCGGGTCTTCATGCTTCTTCCTCCGGCGCACAGACAATGACGTCATTGCCTGCGCCCGCCGGTCACAAACAGGAAGAAGCATGAAGACCCGGAGGAGCGCGGTGCAGAGCGGCGGCGGCGACAGCGGCAGGGATAAGTATAATGATGTATTCCTTTACAGGTGTGCGGCAGCAAGAGGGGCCCTGTATACCGATGGGGGGGGCACCTGTATACTGTATGACTCTTTTATAAGCCGAGGGGGGGACTTTTCAGCACATCTTTTGTGCTGAAAAACTCGGCTTATACACGAGTATATACGGTATATACCTCTTATTAGATGCCTTGCTGTGGATAAATGATCTTTTATCACTTTATGCAAATGAACAGTTCCAGGCAATGAGGCAGATGCTGCCTGGAAGATAACTCCACTTGCAGAGCTTATTTTAAATAGAAGGAGGAGTTACAAGTATGAGTAATTTGATGCATAATAGGAGAAGTTCGTCTTCTTGCAAACACATTTTTTGTAGCTTTGCTGTGTAGCAACTATGTTGCAGCTTTGTCTGCCTGTGAGATAGAAGCTGAAGCTCAGAGGAACCTGCAGATATACTCTATAGTGAGATCAGGAGGGCAGAGAGCGGCCATCACACATCACACTGATAATGCCTCCTTCTATTTATAATAAAATCTGGAGGTGGAGTTATATTCCTGACAACGTCCATAAACAGGTGCAGCAGGAGGTTAGGGCACCAAAGCAAGCCGCTTCATGGGCGGATAAAATTTATGGAGCAATCAGAAGTTACAGGAGGTGCCTGTCTCAAAGGCAAACATACATCTAATCTAATATATAATTGCCGTAGGCACTTCCGTGTCGGACCCCGCAAAAGACCATGGCTTTGTCACTCTGTGACGTCACCACGAGCGAAGCATTGCCCGCGTAGCGGGCATTGCGACCCCTCGCCGCTGTCAGCACACACCCCCAACCCCTGTCACCACACACCCCCCATATGTCCTCACCCCCCCCCATATGTCCGCACACCCCCGCTCCGATCCCGCTCCGGAGCCGCTGCTGTCAGCACATGCTGACACAGTGCTCCGAAGCCTCTCCTGTAACCACACTCCCCGATGTCAACACCCCCCCCCCGCTGTCACCACACACCCCCCATATGTCCGCATCCCATATGTCCGCCAAAATCGCGGCAGATGCGGTGAAAAAACCGCATCTGCCGCGATTGCCGCATAACCGCTGCACTTGCGGCGCGGTTGCGGTAATCCCCATAGAAAGTATAGGGGGACTTGCGGCAGGTGCGGCAAGTGCGGTTTTGCACTTGAGGCAGGTGCGGCCGCGAAAAAAAACGCGGTCATCCGCGGTTTTTTTCGCGGCCGCACCTGCCGCAAGTGCAAAACCACACTTGCCGCACCTGCCGCAAGTCCCCCTATACTTTCTATGGGGATTACCGCAACCGCGCCGCAAGTGCAGCGGTTATGCGGCAATCGCGGCAGATGCGGTTTTTTCACCGCATCTGCCACGATTTCAAATAAACGCAGATGTGAAAGGGCCCTAAGACCCTTACAACATAATAGTTAAATTTTCCTTAAATGATATCAACCATACAAATATATGTAGTTGGTGTAAAGATGTCATTGGAATAATTGGATTATTGTTTGAAAATGTTAAAAAAAATTTAAAAATATTCTAGACACCCGATGCATTTGCATCGGGCTCACAGCTAGTCTTTAAATAAAGCGGAGACGGCACTCACCCGTGTGTTGTTCAGTATTTATTCAGGGAACTTTAACATTCGGTGCAGGGAGGGAGGAAAGAAGCCGAGATGACGACGGCACCGTTTCGCGCAAATGCGCTTCCACGGGTATATTCCTGACAACGTCCTCCTCTTAGCCTGGGACTGCCCATTTACATTATGCATTAAAAGATAATTTATTTCCAATCAGACATCTGAATAGAGGCAGACACGTACGATTATTTTCAGCATTCTATAACCTGTATGCCCATATTCATATTTTGATAGGTATGGTGCAGATTTCCTTTAAATGTCACATTTTTTGATGCAACAGAGGGTTGGCAAAAATGTGGCACTTTCTGGCATTTTAACGTTGTTTCAGCCAGCCTACCAAAATAGGCAGAGCTAGGGTGGGATAAGGCATGGCAACACCTGCCTGTTTAATTCACAATCAATTGGGACGTACCAGGTCCTAGAGTAAGATTTTTGGCAAGTCACATTTGTAAGATGCACATGATTCATTGAGTGGCATGTGCCTCTTACTCCACCACACCCTTTCATTGAGACTGAACAATAAAGCATTATAGTGCACTGCCTGAAATATTGATAAGGATATGGCATTAAAGTTAAGTACCTTTTTATTTTGGTATTCAAAATTCACAAACTGCTTTTGTGAATTCTGAATGCTACAATAAAAAGGTAATTAACTTTATTGCCATATCCATATTTATATTTAAGTCTGTGCACTATTATAATCCTTTGTTTTATCTTCCCTGATTCCCTTGATGTTACCACAGACTCCAGTGCTGCTCCTCACTCCTTCACTCCCTGGAGCCATTACTGCAGCATTAGATAACAGCCACATAGTATCACTTTTCCTACTGATACTATCTTTGAGACTGGCATTTACAATGGTGCCATCATGTGTGCTCACATAGCATATTTGGCATAATAAGTACAACCTTACAGATTTGTCAGAACACCACTCGTTTCTCTCCAGTATCAATTTTTCTATATGATACCATACTACAAAATACTCCCACAAATGCAGGTCATTGATCGCCAATAAGATTTGATGTTTTGCACACCCAAAATTCAAGACCATGTTGCAATAACGAGTACACCCCATTGAAAGACTCAGTAGCAAAGCTACAGATTAGACAATAAAATTCTAATTAATAAGAAGTAAACTACAGGTAAAGTCTTATGGTACCTTTACACGCCGCTACAGAAGGTTAGAAACAACCGGGTGTCTCACGTGCACGAGCACGTTCCAACGGTTGCAAACGGTAGCCGATACTGCCTTTACACGCCGCTACAAGGTGCTCCACAGAAGGTTTAATCTATCCCTGGAGGCACCGCCGGGTGCCACAAGTTACCTTCTGTAGAGCACCGTTCCTCATTTACACGCCGCTACAGAAGGTAATATGGGAGGACCTGGGGCAGCAGGGATAACACATAGGCGTGCCAGAATTGTGGATTACGAGACGCTCGTACGATGATTGGACAATGCAATAGCATCATGATTGGCCAGCCAGCGCAGGAAGGCTGGCTAATACATGATGCTATTGCAATTGTGTAGTGTGACTGGTCATCTCCTTAAATATGCCGCCCTATGCAGCGACAACCAATCGTAACGCAGGAGCTTCCACCAATGATCGCTGATGGGGCGCGGTATCCCGGAGGCTGTGTCACGCCCCAGGGAGTTAACTAGGTGACGAAAAAACCTAACCTGTTCCTCATTTACACGCCGCTACCATCAGGTTGAAACCAACCTGTTTTTCAGCACTGCTCTGAAACGTGCCGACAGTGACAGGTGGCAACAACCTAGTTTACACGTCGCTACCTCGGGTTGTTTTGACGGTGCAAGATACATTTGTCTCCGAAACCCGGTTGTTTCCAACCTTCTGTAGCGGCGTGTAAAGGTACCATTAATTATTCATTAAACAGGTGTCTGGTAGACAGTTGACTATAAAGGGCATTAATTAACAAAGACAACCCCTTCCCATTCCATAGTGTCAGCAATGGCACTAAATGGAAGAGAAATATCACAAGATTTGTGAAACAAAATTATACGAGATAGGTGAAGGCTAAAAGAATATCAGCAAATCTTTACTTATCAGCCTAAATACTGCAGCAAAAGTGATACAAAAATTTAATAGAGATGGAACTGCAACCATCTCACAGAGATGTCCACTCCAACAGAGATGTCCACTCCAACCATGGATATTAACACCTACACAGTGTCTTCTGATGAAGAGGGTTAAAGAAAATCGAGATTCAAGTTCATTGCAGTTAGCTAAAGAAGTAGAAAGGCAAACAAGGGAAGGGGGGGGCTTTTCCATAACACAATACAGCAAAGACTGCAGTGGAATGGCATGCATGGGTTCATCCATGAAGAAAGCCTCTCCTAAAGGCCATGCACAAAAAAGCTGGCCTATAATTTGCCTGGACCCAATGCTTAAAATTGTGAAGACTACTGGGACTCTATACTCTGGAGTGATGAGGCCATAATAAATATTTTTGGATCTAATGGTTTCAAAATTGTTTGACGTCGCAAAAGTGAGGAGTAAAAAGAAAAATGTATGGTGCCTACAGTGAAATATGGTGGTACCAGTGACCTTATGTGGGGCTGCACACATGCTGCTGGTTAGAGCTATATTTCATTGATAAATTCATGAATTCACAAACGTACTTCTGTTCATTGAAAGAAAAGATAATACCATCACTTTGTGCCCTTGGTAGATTTGCACTTTTCCAACAGGACAATGATCTAAAAACATATCTAAGGCTAGAGTCACATTGGCGGTTTTGTTTCCAAATCCGGATCCGGTTTTGTCCATTAAAAATGCCAAAATCCGGATCCGCAGCCATAGGCAGCAATACAAATACCGGATCGCCTTAACTGCTTTGCGTTTACCGGATCCGGTTTTCCGATTTGCGGTAAAAATCATGCAGGCAACGTTTTTCGGACAGGTTGCAAAACCGGATCCAGTTTTGATAACTTAGGTGTCTATGTAAACCGGATCCGGTAACGCAAGACACAAGTGAATGCCTGCATTACCGAATGGACTACTAAATCTGCTACCGGATGCTACATTAAGGGCACATCCGGTATCGCATGCATTTTTAGGGACACACTTTCCAGTGGAAAATTAGTATGAAGGCACAGGGTAATACCGGATCCGGTAATGGATGCGGTTAGTGGATTGTGCCTTCCAAATGTGACCTAGCCTTAGGCTGGTTTCACACTTGTGTTTGGTACGCAGAGTATGTGAACGCAGCCAAACGCATGTGTACTGCATCCCTATGTTTAACATGGAGATGCATGGTACACCTGCATTTGGCTGCGTTCGCATGCATTGCGTTCGGATGTAGATATTTCCGATGGCCTCCAAACACAACATGTTTTCTGCGTCTCAGAAGGCTTTCTTTATATGCAAGTGTCCTGAAGTGCAAAAACAATGCATGGCAGTGAATAGAGATGCACTGCCATCTATAGGCAAACACAGCGTTTTTTTTTTGTTTTTTTTTGCACTTGTGATGAAATCCAACTCTTCCCAGGCCATTTCCATACTAGACAGTGCAAAGTCTCTCTCTCTCTTTCTCTGTCTCTCTGTCCTTCTGTCTCCTCCCCGGCCACTTTATAATACTTTTCAATGGCCCGCAACATATTTTTATGGGGAATAATTCTTTCAACGTATTCAGATAATTGACGCTGTGTTCACAGAATTATGTGTGCATTTTAGCATGCGTTTGTGCATGCGGACGATACGCTGCGTTCCAAAACACAAATGTGAATGTAGTCTAAGGCCACGGTAGCATTGCTGAAAAAGAACAGGGTGACAGTGATCCAGTAATCAAGCACTAAATTTTGCTGATTATAAGATGAACTGGATAATAGGACGCACCCCAAATTTAGAGGAAGAAAATAGAAAAAAAAAAAAACTTTTAATGGTAATAAGGGGTTTATTCATTTTTTCAGTAAAACTGAAGATTATGTAACAAAATTTATATTATCAACCTTAGGCTGGGGTCAGGCTAGCGCATGGCATCTGATGTGAGAGCTTCAAATGTATTATGCCAATGACACTCGGATCAGGCTCTGCAGCGAGTGGGAACCAAGTGTCATCTACTGTGATCCGATCTTGTGATCTGATCACAGCTGCGGCGAGGAGGGGGAGATTAATCTCCCCATCTCCTCCATTGCCTCTGTCGGCGTATATTGTGCTGCACTTGGCTGTGTGCCAAGTGCAGCGTAATGTTTCACTCACACACATAGAGTTGTATGGGTGTGAGTGATCACAGACAATCACAGCATGCTGCGATTCTTTTCCTGAGCACATATACTACTGAGGAAAAACTAGCATGTTTGAGCTGCAGCGTTTTCTAACATGGGCCTGATTGTAATGGAAGATTGCCTTGCATTGTACATTTGCGAGTCACACTCCAATGTGACTCTACTCTTACTTTCATATTATTAGTTAAAAAAAATTCTATTACACTGAGTCTTGTAAAAACTTTGAAAATGGTTCTTGGGTTCCGCGAGATATTGATTAAAATCTTACTTTTCTTGTCATCATAATGGGAGACCCAGACAATGGGGTTTAGGGCTCCGCCCTCCGGAGGTCACACTAGGTACTACAAGTTTGTAGACACCGCCTCCTCCGCTTATAAACCCCCACCGTAGGGAACATCCTCAGTTTTAAACTTAGTGTGCTCGGAGGATCACGCTTTGCTTGCACTTCACTGCATTCTCACAGTTACGTGATGGCGTATGAAGACAAGGTAAAATGGTCCCCGTCGGGGATCCTCGACAGCCTCCCCGCTCACCCTCAGTGGCACACGCTGGTGGAGGTACCGGAGGGCGAAATGCCTGGACACTTATGTGTTCTCCCGGTACGCTGTCGGACTCCCTTTCCATCCCTCCCTGGAGGCTCTGGAGAGTGGGAGTTGGGAGCCTTGCACAGCTCCGCTCCGTCCGAGGCCTCCCTAAATGGTGCTTACAGACCGGACTGGAGCCAGCCCAGTCCGAGGCCTCCCATTATGGTGCTTACACTCCGGACTGGTGCTGAACCCCCGTCCGAGGCCTCCCTAAATGGTGCTTACAGACCGGACAGGCACTGAGGCCCGTGTGTCTCCTGTGTGCCTGGGGGTAGTGTCTGACACTTTATGTGTCCTGACACTCAGACCGCGCGTACCCTCGGGTCCGCGGTTCTGGCGGTGTACCCTGTGCTGGGGTCACCCTGGCTGACCGCCCTGTGTGTCACAGGGGCTGAGGCTGCAGACTGCAAGTGTTTATACATGTTTCTGACAGTCTGTGTGTGTGTGTGGATATTCACACTTTTCCCGCGCTGCGGGCTCTGGGCTCCTCCATTGCTGAGGCTGCCTGGAGGAGGGAAGCAGCTCTTGCGGTGACGTCACCGGGGGGCGTGTGTGTGTGCTTCCCGCGTGTTCTCGGCGCCGCCCACGACTTGACTCTCGGCGGCCATCTTCTCCTCACTCCCGGCTGGGATCTACAGCAGCGCGTGTCTGCACTTCAGGGGAGACCGGAACTCGCGGAGGTCACACACACACACCGCTTCCTCCTACCGCTTTACTGCGGTCGGTAAGCCACCGGGAATCCCGGTTTATTTGTCTGCACAAATTGGCTTATATTCCCCTACTGTGGCGATGTCCTCAGTTGGGAAGCATGCTGCTAAGGCGGCGGAGATCACCATTACCTGTGCCACATGCAATGGGACAATGGTGGAGGGGTCCTGCAATAACTGTGGACGCCCAGAGACCCGGACTGTCACTGCTGAGTCAGCGACTCCGGGATTATACCCTGAGGTTCAAGTGATCCCAGGGCCATGGGAAACGCAGAATAGGATCAATGAATCCCTGCTGTCCCAGATGTCCTCCATGTCGCAATCCCTGGAGGCACTTCATAGGAGACTGGAAAACCCAGCTACTCCTCCCAGTTACCCCCGGGTGTCTCTTTCTACTACTGTGAGACCCCCTAAGCGAGCTCGTCGTGAGGACTCTCCCGAGCTCCAGGCTCTCTCTGAGGAGGAGCGTTCCTCTGATGGTGAGGATGATGATGGGGGTTCTACTCTCGGGTCTGTGTCTGAACCTCCAGATGGGGTAGAGGATTTGGTGTACTCCATCAATGAGACCTTACGTCTCGTGACTCCCCCTGAGGAAGTGACCGTACACCCGACGGAGGTCTACCAATGGCTGCGCCCAGAAGCTAGACCGGGTGGCTCCTTTATGGACCATACTAATTTTGGAAGGGTGGTTAAAGCCCCCAGGTTACATCCTGGGCGGCGTTATGTCCGAAAACCTAAGGACAATCGTTTCCCCTTTCCTCAGGAGGTGCTCCAGGAATGGTCGCAGTCTCCAAAGGTGGACGCTTCCATGACCAGGATTGCTGCACGCTCCCTGTTTTCTGCCTCTGATAGCTCCTCATTGAAGGATGCAACGGATAGACAGGTCGAACAACTCGCCAAGTCTTCCTATGAGGCTGTGGGGTCTTCATTTGCCCCTAATTTCGCTGCGGTCTGGACATTACAAGCGATTTCCACCTGTTTGGATGGTATCACTAAGCTAGCTAAGTCCAGTCCAGAGGTCCTGGCACTTACCGACACAGCAAAGGCTTATGCGGATTACGCCAGGACGGCAGCTTTGGAAACTGCCACTCGCTCCGCGGTGGCTTCTGCCAACGCAATTGCGATCCGCAGGCTGTTGTGGCTGCGTCTTTGGGACTCAGACTCCACATCTAAGAAGATTTTGCAAAATCTTCCATTCGCTGGTGACAGGCTTTTTGGCACCGAGCTGGACAAATTGATAAAGGATTCTGCTGAGTCTAAGATCCCGCAGAATAAGCCTAAGCCACGGTACACCGTGAAAAGGAACCCCAAGCAGTGGTCCTTTCGCTCCAGCTCTCAGTCATCAACGACGTCCACTCGCTCAGACCGAGGGGGCAAGCCTGCAACTCAGTGGCGTTCCAAGAGTCGTCAGAAGAAGCCGGCGGGGGCAGCGGCTGCCACCCCCAAGCCCGCCTCGACATGACTCGCTCTCCCATCCTACCTCCCCACAGGTGGGGGGCCGCCTGTCTCGCTTTCAGGACAAGTGGCTACTTCACGTTCAAGATCAGTGGGTTCGAGACGTAGTCTCAAGAGGTTACAGGATAGAGCTGACGTCAAGACCAATACCCCGATTCCATCGGTCGGTCCCATCCCCAGGAAAGGCCCAGGCTTTTCATCTGGTGTTGGAGGGACTCCGCAGAGACGGAGTGGTGGTCCCAGTGCCCACGGAAGAGAGGTTCAGGGGTTTTTACTCCAACCTCTTTATTGTCCCAAAGAAGGACGGCTCTTTCCGCCCGGTTTTGGACCTCAAGTTGTTCAACCGTCACGTGTTGGTTCGGAAATTCCGTATGGAATCCCTGCGCTCCGTGATTGCGGCAGTGTCACAGGGGGATTTCCTGGCGTCCATCGATATCAGGGACGCTTACCTTCACGTGCCCATTGCACCAGCTCATCAGCGCTGGCTGAGATTCGCAGTGGGGGAAGAGCACTTCCAATTTGTGGCACTGCCATTCGGGCTAGCCTCGGCACCGCGGGTGTTCACAAAGGTGATGGCCTCCATGATGGCTCTCCTGCATGTGCAGGGACATGCCGTCATTCCCTATTTGGACGACCTGCTGGTCAGGGCGCCATCGGAAGACCTTTGTCGGGTCAGCCTGGAGGTGACCATGAAGTCACTGGAACAGTTCGGGTGGCTTCTCAACATCCAGAAGTCGACCCTGGTTCCGACCCAGTCATTGACATATCTGGGCATGGACTTCCATACGGACTCAGCCCTGGTGTCCCTACCTCAAGCCAAGCAGCTAGCGATCAACTCAGGAGTGCAGAATATTCTTCTGTCACCACAATCATCCCTACGGGTATTGATGAGACTGGTGGGACGCATGGTAGCGGCGATAGAGGCGGTGCCCTTTGCACAGTTTCGCCTCCGGCCTCTCCAGCTGGAGATTCTTCGCCGATGGGACAAGAGGACGATCTCTCTGAATCGGCTGGTGACGCTTTCACAACCGACCAGGGAATCACTGCAGTGGTGGCTCCAGCCACGTCACTTGTCACGGGGCAGGTCCTTCCTAAAACCGTCATGGTTAGTGGTGACCACCGACGCCAGTCTGAAGGGCTGGGGTGCGGTGTTCTTGCACCACAGGGCTCAAGGCCTCTGGACTCAGTCGGAGTCGGCGTTGCAGATCAACGTGCTGGAGATCAAGGCGGTCTATCTGGCGCTTCTGGCGTTTCAGAAATTCCTGTCAGGACAGCCCATTCGGGTACAGTCCGACAATGCGACGGCCGTCGCCTACATAAATCATCAGGGAGGGACCAGAAGTGCTCAGGCCCTCGCCGAAGTCCACCGCATTCTTGCTTGGGTGGAGGAAAACGACTGCCTGATCTCCGCAGTTCACATCCCAGGGGTCGAGAACTGGGAGGCCGACTACCTGAGCCGACAGGGGATGGACGCCGGAGAGTGGTCTCTACATCCAGACGTCTTCCGGGACATCTGCGGCAGATGGGGCACTCCGGACGTGGATCTGATGGCCTCACGGCTGAATCATCAGGTGCCCCAATACGTGGCGAGATCGTGGGATCCTCAGTCTCTGGGGGCGGATGCCCTGATCCTGAGTTGGTCCAGGTTCCAGCTGCCATATGTGTTTCCGCCTCTGGCTCTGATTCCCAGGGTTCTGTGGAAAATCAGGACAGAATGCAGAGTAGCCATTCTAGTGGCTCCAGATTGGCCCAGGAGGTCCTGGTATCCGGACCTGTGGCAACTGTCAGGCGGACTCCGGTGGGCTCTTCCAGAACGCGCAGATCTACTCGCGCAAGGCCCATTCTTCCACCTCAATTCCAGGGCCCTCAGACTGACTGCATGGCTCTTGAGGCCTGGCTGCTGACGTCCAGAGGCTTCTCTCCTACAGTGGTTGCCACTATGAATCGGGCTAGGAAGCCTGTATCCAGGAAGATATACCACAGGACGTGGAAGATCTTTTTCTCCTGGTGTGCCTCTGGTGGACGGTCTCCGTGGCCCTTGTCCATTCCAACTTTGTTGGCTTTCCTACAGTCAGGTTTGGAGTTGGGATTATCCCTTGGCTCTCTGAAAGGTCAAGTATCAGCACTTTCAGTGCTGTTTGACAGGCGCTTGGCGCTCCTCCCGAAGGTTCGTCAGTTTCTGCAGGGGGTGTCTAGGGTGGTTCCGCCCTACAGGCGACCACTGGACCCTTGGGACCTTAACATGGTCCTGACGGCATTGCAGAAACCGCCGTTTGAGCCGCTAAGAGATGTTTCTCTATCTCGTCTGTCTCAGAAAGTGGTCTTTCTGGTGGCGATTACGTCTCTGAGAAGGGTCTCAGAATTGGCTGCACTTTCGTGCAAGTCACCCTTTCTGGTGGTTCACCAAGACAAGGTGGTGTTGCGCCCACGGCCTGAATTCTTGCCGAAGGTGGTGTCAACGTTTCACCTGAACCAGGAGATTGTTCTCCCATCATTCTGTCCCGCTCCCGTTCATCAGGTTGAGCGCGACCTCCATACTCTGGATCTCGTGAGGGCTGTACGCATTTATGTGTCCAGGACCGCCTCCTTTCGGAGTTCGGATTCCTTATTTGTCCTTACGACAGGTCGCTGTAAGGGGTCTGCGGCTTCAAAGTCGACCTTGGCCAGATGGATCAAGGCTCCCATTCAGGAGGCTTACCGTGCTGCTGGTCAGCCTCTCCCGGTGGGATTGAAGGCACACTCTACCAGAGCTGTTGGTGCCTCCTGGGCTTTGCGACATCGAGCGTCTGCTCTACAGGTGTGTCAGGCGGCCACTTGGTCCAGCCTGCATACTTTCTCTAAGCACTATATGGTGCATGCCCATGCCTCTGCGGACGCAAGTTTGGGCAGGCGGGTCCTCCAGGCGGCGGTTGCCCACCTTTAAGGGGGACCATGTGTTATCCGTCTTGTTGAGGAACTCTTCCCGCCCTGGGGTATTGCTTTAGGACATCCCCATTGTCTGGGTCTCCCATTATGATGACAAGAAAAAAGAGAATTTTGTTTACGTACCGTAAATTCTTTTTTCTTTATTCATCAATGGGAGACCCAGCACCCACCCAGTTGCATGTTTTGCATTTAATCTGTTCTCCGTTGAGACAGTGTTTGCCGGGTTGTTGAACCGTCTGTGCACGGCATTCTTCCCGAGGTTTCGGGTGTGGTTTAATTTCTCCTTGCAGCTTATGGACTAAACTGAGGATGTTCCCTACGGTGGGGGTTTATAAGCGGAGGAGGCGGTGTCTACAAACTTGTAGTACCTAGTGTGACCTCCGGAGGGCGGAGCCCTAAACCCCATTGTCTGGGTCTCCCATTGATGAATAAAGAAAAAAGAATTTACGGTACGTAAACAAAATTCTCTTTTTCACAAAGTTTATGGTGAATACTGAACAAACACATACACATATGTGTGTGTATATGTAAATACATATATGTATATATATATATATATACCAGAAATTAATCTAGTGACTAGTTAGCTTAATCTATGGCACATATACATGTATCTGCATGATTTGAAAGCATTGTTTCTTGGTTGCTTGGTTGGTTGTATCCTCTTCTTGTTCACTGTCTCTTTATTTAAATCCTTTTGTCATTTGTGTATATTTGTGCAGAATGGTAATGTGCAATGCCTTACAAAACGATGCCCGCCTGTTGTCTGTGCTGAGCCATTCCCAGTCCAAGGAGAATGCTGTCCACAGTGCCCAGGTAAGAAAGTACGGTATATAGAATGTGGTAAGAAAAAAATTATGCAATTCAACAGTTTGTTTTAAAAATATGTCACAATTAAAAAGTTACTAACAATTATTAGGTATATAAACCAAGGAAAAAAACGAAAGAAGTCCAAAATATATTCAAAGTGAAAAAACTTTATTGATATTATGTGTGGATAGGTAAAATACCAAGCTTAAAACCAAATGGCAAGGAGACTGGAGAATGGGGGTGGATCAATAAGAGTGTATATATTCCATCTTAATTACATTAGGATACAATACCATTGCTTTAACACAGATCAATGCAGTATATCTGAACAATTTGAAGGATACAGTAAAAAAAATCCTATAGTCCATGCAGAGCACTAGGTGCTTTACCAATCAATAATAAGGTGCCATACAATTCTATTGGGGTGGACACTATATTAACTAATGTCTGTTGTGAGAATCATGTGGGATTAGTGGATGAGGGCAGGTATATCTCGCCCAGGTATCTGTCCTATATGACCTATCCTGGTCAATATCACCTGGCTACTGATGAATTGAGGGTGGTGGGCTGAGGTAAAAGGAAGCTACGAGGTCGAGTGTGTGTCTCAGCCTGGGAACACAAAAAGTCTGTCTGTGTATGAGACACATGTGAGTGGAAGTATTGCTCAGTGTTTATGTGGTTTGGCTGGAAGGGAGAAGCCCTCCAGTCTACAGTTAGGATTTCATCCTGTTTAGTTAGTGCCGGACAGGCAAGGATTTAATTTGTTGGTGTTTTTTTGTTCACTTTCTGTTTTTGCTTTCACCTGAATAAATCTGACCCAGTATCAGTTGCACCCGGATTTCTGCTGTTCGCCTGAGTTGAATGCAGAAACTATGTGCCCTTTAATCGCAGCAAAGTCGATCCCTGAGCGTGTTATCACACGGTATATATATAACAAAATGACCACGTCCAACCCTGTGCCATTACAGGATAGTACATGTCAGGAAAAGTTGATATGTTCTCATGATTTTAAGATGCTTACACCCTCCCCCAGAGCAAGATGGTTCAATTGTCCAGGACTTGCATAGACTTTGGCTTCACCCTCCTCCAATTGGAACCTTTACTACGGGTTGTAAATTCCAAAGCAACGCTAAGTGCATCTTCTCTTTCCCTCTCAAAAGTTCTTTGTCTTGAAAGATAGTTTTGTGAATGTCAAATTTAAGAAGACCATTCATATCACAAACACATCATTCATATTTTTAGATTATTCACATTAAATGATATGTCGGGGGGCCACAGGTTCTCTGCCTTTATTAAAACCAGAGTAGCCATTTTTCAGGTGATTCCAACCTGGGTCACGGACACAGCAAGACTCTATTGCTGTGTGGAGGAATCATACCTTTCTCGGGACCCCCCCCCCCCACGGATCTAAATTTGTCACCGCATGGCTAAGTCTGGCAATTTCATATTTTATTCCTTTTATTTTTATAACGGTTTATGCATACATGTAAATTGTCTCTTATGTAATATCTTGTATATTTTTTTATATAAGCACTGCCATCTTTGGGAGTAAAATATTATAATTTACTAGTTTCGTTCTTCTTGTCCTATCACGATCTGACACGTAACCCTGCTTTTATATTTTACCAGAGCAGGTGACCATTCCACCTTAAAGAGATCAGTGGTGGCAGCAGAACGTTTTGTATTTATGTGATATTGTGGGCCTGAGGGTGACTGGATTGAGGTATATATATACGTTCCTGGTAGGAACTGGTGGTATATATACATCCTGTCACATCACGTGTCGCAGTATACAACATAAATTAGGGAAGCTGGGCTCCTTTCTTATCCTCTGGCAATACCGGATTTGGCTAGCAGGCTAAGGGGGCACCAGAGAGCTGCAGGTCCTGACTAAGTCTTCGTGACAGTACATCCCTATATAGATGAAATTATAGTGTTATGTATATCAATATATGTCTATACAGTATTGTTGACCTCAGTACTTACAACAAATTCGGTACAATGGCAATTAGTATATGTTATTCCTAAGTAGCCAAATCGAAAATGATCACCATATAAGGGAAACATACCCTGTACTCAGCAAAATATATACAATGAGGATTTAATTTAGATCATATTAATACTAGAATCTAGATTCCCACTGTTTACAGCATTGCTTTATGATCAGCTCTCACCAAGTGATGTACAAGCTGCTAGATCACACAGAGGGCCTGGGATTAACAATATATACTGGTCATATATTTGTCTCTAGGGTTTATCTATTGTTTCACATGCCTTATCGCAAAAGGCCAGATATTGCAGGAGCCCAATTAATATTAAGGTTATCCTATTTAGAAAGGTATGTATACCGTTATTTGTGTGTTGAAGTTTTTTCCTCCCAATGTGCCACTTGCTTGTCCACGTCCTCTCTCTTCGGTAGCTGTGCGTCCTGTGCGCATTTCGGCCAATCCTTCGTCAGGGAGTGTGATGGGGAAGGGGAGGGTTTAAAAACAACCATTTGCCAATCGGACTGTCTGTCACGGTGTCATAGCAACACTGCACAAGCGACCGCTCGCAAGCGTGGCTACATCACCGGGCAGTGTCAAGGGGGGCGGCGATTAGGATCATGTGATCCACCTTACCGCTCACCATGGAGATGCCGACCACATCATGCAACCTCACAGCGGCACATCGTACAGCGTTCAGATCCATGACAGGAAGGAGATTCTGTGTATCTATAGATATGGCAGTAAATTGGTGCTTTATCACATCAACATGCAATACCCTTTTCTTGTGTATATGAGGATACTGATTTAAGGTGCGCAGGGCTGGTTTTAGGCAAAGTGGGGCCCTGGGCAAAAGGATAAAGGGGGCCCTAAATGCTCACATATTGCACCGTCACACTAAGACATTTGGGTTACATGTACAAGCACCTAATTCAGACTGGTGAATGAGTGTGATTTATAATATTCAAGTCATGCAGCGCTTGTTTCCGGACTTTTTACAGGATGATGAAGAATGATGGCACAGAACAATCACCAGTAGAGCAATCTGTCCTCTACCGATTCATGTTATCGGCAGCTCTTCTGCAGTTTGCAGCAGGGGAACTGCTGTCGAGGGCAAGGAGTTTTGTTTTTCCATAAACATCCAATCACACGACGATGAGACGCATTCTGCTTTGTTGGGCGATTGCTGACATGTTTACGCTTAAGAACTCTCGTCTGTGCTGGTGGGATTTATAAATGTGGATGCTACATACAGGCAACACACAGTATGTGACGCAAACACTATATATTACACATATACACCGAGCACACACACATAGACACACACATCCATTCCCATCATTGTCTGTGTCACACAGGACGGCTCCTCCAGGGAGAGTCGCTCTTTCTAACCTCTTATCCTCTCACCAAGAGATGGAGATTGTGAACACAGGACTCCTTACATTGATTATACATTACTTACAAGTGTTTAACAAAATAGGATTTACAAACTGGAGAGTCAGTAAGAAGAATGTTTCCATAGGATCATCTACTTAAATGTCATCTTTAACAAAGATCTGCTACATTCTTCATATTATAAAAAAAATACATTTGAATTAAGCCCCATACTGGTGGTCTTGTGTTGTTCTGGGGTCACTAATGGAAATATTGACCTTAAAGGAATTATCCAGAATGCTATAAACATGACTGATTTCTTTCAAAAATAGTGCCACCCCTGTCTACAGGTGTCTTGCAGCTCAGCTTAATTGAAGGGAATGGGCCTATGCTGTAATACCACATGCCACCTGTACACAGGGGTGGTGCTGTTTTTGAAAGAATGTAGTAAAGTTTTATTAATCCTGGACATCCCCTTTAATGCCTTGTACGTTCTGCTTGATAACTGGCTACAAATGTAATGTAGGAATTAAGGAGGTCCCCAAACTCTAATTACTCCCATCATGAACATGTGAAGATTGAAGCCTGTGGGGGGCGCTCCTGCTGCTATTATATTGCAATTACAAGGATTTTATAACTTTTATCACTGAGCGATTTTTCGTTTTTTCGTTTGTTTTTCCTCACCTCTTCCAAGAGCCATAACTTTTTTATTTTTCCTTACACATAGCTGTATGAGGGCTTATTTTTTTGCGGAATGAGTTGTACTATTGAATTACATCATTCATTCTACCACAAAATGTACTGGAGAATGAGAAAAAAATTTAAAGTGCTTTGAAACAGCAAATAAAATTGCCATTCCACAATTTTTTTTTAGTTTTTTATTCATCATGTTAACTATATAGTAAAAAGTGACTTCATAACTTGATTATCTAGGTCAGAATAAGGAGATACTGAACATTTTTTTATTTCAATTTTCAAAAAAAACAACTGAAATTTGTAAAAATAAATAAATAAATAAAAATGTGCTTTATTTACCATTTTCCGAGACCCATGATGTTTTAATTTTTGAAGATACAGGGCTATGTGAGGGCTTACTTTATGTGCCCTGAGCTGACATTTTTACTGATATAATATTGAGTCAGATACAACATAATTCTGTGGTTTTTATTTTTTTCCCATTACGCCATTTACCAATTGGATTAGTTT
The DNA here is from genome assembly GCA_033576535.1 of Allobates femoralis. Taxonomy (NCBI): domain Eukaryota; kingdom Metazoa; phylum Chordata; class Amphibia; order Anura; family Aromobatidae; genus Allobates; species Allobates femoralis. Next base: position 240,703,471 of record JARQOC010000004.1, read on the forward strand.
ACTTTATATATTGATAGCTTAGATTCTTACGAACGCAGTGATACCAAATATGTGTATTTTTTTTTTGTTGTATTTTTTTGTATTTTTTTTACTGTTTTATTGCTATTTTCAGTTCAGCTCCTTTGGGGGCCCCTAGGGGAGTGGGGGCCCTGGGCAACTGCCCAGTATTCCCCTCCTAACTTCGGCCCTGAAGGTGTGAAAAACATATATACACTAAATCTATTGATACACACTCAAAGGGGATATTATGTATAGTTATCAATCAAAGGGATATAGCATAATACATTATCCAGCCGGATATACAGTTTTTAGTGTCCAGATCCACCTGGTTTCTAATTAGGTGAGTTTCTTGGTGCCTCCACCACCCCTAATTCCAATATTTAGGCAATCAATGCCTTTTACACGTAATGCCGTGTAAATCTTTAGGGATGGTTTTGAGAGTAGTGTCATCCACCACATTTTAGCGGCCTTGATGCCCAGGACATGTTCTCTGATTCTAACCTTTAATTGGCGGGTGGTCATGCCAACATATATTTTGGGGCACGGACACGTGGTGTAGTATATCTAACCACTATTTCACACGTTATTTTTTTCAAGATTTTGAATGTTTTGCCACCAATTAGAATCACATTTACCTCACAGTGAACATCCCACTCTCTGAAGTCACCAAGAAAACTTCGCTTCACAGTCCCTTCGTAGTGGCTGCGAACCAGGCAGTCCCTCAGATTTTTGCTACATCTTGTTGTGATTTGAGGGTATTCAGGGATAAATTTTGCTAGAATGGGATCAGCTCTCAAGACATGCCATGATCGCTGTAGGGTATTTTTAATCTGGCCAAATACCGAATTGAATTCTGTGATAGATCGAACAGGACTCACCACTTTAAATGGTTTGGATGCGTATAGTAGGGAGTGCCTGGTTAAATGTTTGGCCTCATTATATGCCCTTTTCAGTGATCTCTTACTGTATCCTCTGTCAATGAATCTCTCCGTAAGTTTGGCTGCTTGTTGCTCAAAGTCATTCTCTCTAGAGCATTCTCTCCGCAGCTGTAAAAATTGGCCCATGGGGACCGCATTGATCATATGACGCGGGTGTGAGGAGGATGCATGCAACAATGAGTTGGTGGCAGTGGCCTTTCGGTATAGATTTGTCTGCAGCATGTTGTTATAATCCTTAAATAGTGTCACATCCAGGAAATCAATAGAGTCCCAAGACCAGTAATATGTCATATGTATGTTGTGCTCATTGGAGTTCAGGGATTCCATAAACCCTTTTAGGGATTCCTCAGTATCCTGCCAGATCCAAAAGATATCATCAATGTACCACGCTTAAAAGGGGACGCAGTCTATTGATGCATCCTGATCCGACAGGAAAAGGTCCTTTTCCGACAGACCCAGGAAAAGATTTGCATACACAGGCACAAATGATGCCCCCATTGCAGTACCCTGGAGCTGCAGGTAGAAGGACCCCACAAAGATAAAAAAAATTATGGGTCAAGGAGAACTCCAACAGGCACAACACCAATTCAATTATATCCGTGGGTAATTTGGACATCTGCAGGAAAAATCTCACCGCCACCATCCCATCCTCATGTTTTATATTGGTGTATAGAGACTCTATGTCTCCACACACCAAGATGGATTCACGTCTGACACATAGGCCGTCCACTTTTATAAAATCTGCAGTGTGCTTTGTAAAGGAAGGCAAAGTTTCCACCAAAGGTTGTAGGATACTATTTATCCACCAGTTAACATTTTCAAAGAAATTACCATTACCAGATATTATAGGTCTTCCAGGTCGAATTGTTGCGTTTTTATGGATTTTTCGGAGTAAATATAGTGTCGAGATGGTTGGCTAAACCACCTGCAGTGCCGCAGCTAACTCACTGGTGACAACGCCACCATCTACCGCAGACTCCAACATGGCCTTCAGTTCTGCCACATATTTTTGTAGGGGATTCAATGTTAGTTTTTTTGTAACATGTATTGTTTTCTAATTGTCTGAAGGCCTCATTTTCATAGAGAGTCTTTGGTCAGATGACGACGTTCCCACCTTTGTCAGCCGGCATCAGCACTACATCTGGAATATTTTGTAATTCCAGCAACCTTGCACGTTCCTCCTTGGATAGATTATCCTTTCGTTTGACACCGAAGATCTCCTCAAAGTCTTTAGAGACTAGCTGCACAAACAGATCAATATTTGAACACAATGCAAGTGGGGGAAATTTCTTAGATTTTAATTTAATTTAGACTTTAATTTAATAGATTGAGGGATCTTACCTCTTATTGATGCTTTGTGCTTATGCGATAAATCGTCAAGATATTTTAATGACGCCTGTTCTTCTTCTGAAGGAAAGATAGAATAAGTTGTCTCTTCAAAGAAGTATCTTTTAAATATAGATCGTGCAAATATGTTTAAATACTTTATAGCCATGAATGTGTTGCAACCCGCCACAGGTGCAAAGGAGAGACACCTAGATAGTAAGGACATATCAACTGGTGATAAAGTATGCAGACCTAGATTAATTACCTTAATATCCTTTTTATTTTGATCATTCGGGGATCCAGATTTATTTTTCCTCTTTTTGGGCTAATTTCCACTCCCAGCTCCACCATGCACCTCAGCATGTACCAAGAGCAGGCCCCAGAGTTTCAGAGGACTGAGACACTCGTCTTTCATCAGATTTTGGAAGTTTTGTTTTTTTCCATATATAATATTTACTCTCATAACGATCTCTCAGATCTCTTTAATACTTTTTTGTGTGCACATCCTTGATTTTATTCACACAAGCATCAAGTTTTTTTCCCCAACTTCACATCGTATTCAGATAATTTTTCAGCAATACACATAGCTTTAAATTCTGCTTGTTTTTTGTCTAATTTACAGTCAAGCTCTTCCATATTATTAGAATTTCATTCAATTAATAAATACATCAATGAGACAGAGCACTTGTCGCATGTCTCCTTCACCGCGATACAATATCCTCATCCTCCACTGGGAAGGCTGGTGTTACCCTCACCCTCAAACCACGGGGGATTAATTTTTTAATTAAACAATTATTAGGGTAGAGTATTAGAATAATTAGTATTTGGTACATTTTAACATAATTTCTTGCATTTTTGTCTTCACAGTACCACCAGCTGACTGCCCTTACTCTGGAATAACTTACAGACACATGCAGCGATTCTATGATCCATCTGACAAATGCCGCGACTGTATATGTAACAATGGCACAATTACCTGTCAGCGGAAGCCCTGTGCCCCTATAGGTTGCACTCACCCACTTAAAGGAGACTGCTGCCGATCATGTGATGGTAATTTCCGATCTGGAAAATGTTCATTTGTATTTTGTGTGTTCAGTAAACAGGGAGTATATCAGTAAAATGACTGTATAAGCCAAGCACTAGCAACTGGTGCACTCTTGGCGAGGCAAAGAAATTCAATGCATTATTCAACCTATTTTTTTCCTATCCATCTCCACCCAACTGACAACTTTGACTTTATAGGCACCACAGAAGAGCAGAAATAGATGGAAAACTAGTAGGCGTAAAGGTGCTCAAACAGCTTAGCCATGCAAAAGATGTACCATCCCCTTGTGCTTGGTTTCAACAATAATTTTGTGCTGACAAGTATCTTTAAAAGCTTAGTTAATGCCAGACCTGCATATCAAAATATATTGCTCTAACAGGAAATCTATCATCAGGTTTTTGCTATGTAATGCAAAGACTGCAGGAATCAGGCTGAAACACAGATTTTAGTGTTGTCATTTATTAAACTCTGTGCTGTTTACTTACAGTGAATGTTTTGTCAGTAGGACATTATCATTGCTGTTATTAGCTGCCTCTTGCTAAGTCATCTGACCATGCCCCCCTGTGAAAAGCAGCTCACTGTCAATAGACAATGCACACAGAAAGCTGTGGTGTGGGGGTGGTTAAGTTTCTGAGCTCTTTTTACATCTAAGAACTCTGATTGTATCACAACTAGTCTATGTGATTCTTTGTTGTAATCCGGGTCTCTCTACCTACATTGTGCTGCTCTCAAATGAGTTTGCATACACCTGGTGACATTTTCCCTTTCATTAGTGATGGGTGAACCCGCCAATGTTCGACTTCAGCAGACCCAGACTGACTTTTTTTTAAAGTCGAAATTCAGGGCTGGGCTTGACACTGACTTGAGTCCGAAACCCAAACTCGGACTTTAAAGTTCTGAAATGGAGACGAGGAGGCTGTAAAAAAAAAGAAAGCATTGATTAAACATCAGCGTTATAGTTACCGTGTCTGTGTGCTTGTACTTCTGGGGCCGCTCATTTAGGCTAGGGTCACACTTGGGAGCTTGCATCTGTTTGCAGCATGCATTGAAGGATCCTTTTTTTCCCTTATGGTATGTGTGCATACTTGTTGACTCAATTAACTGATGCGTTAACGAATGGTACATGTATCGGATGCGTTGCCCATAGACACCCATGTTAAAGAAAAGCATGCAAAAGTTTTTGCAAAAGCACCAAAAAACGCTGCAGACCGCGCTTTTTAGTGCACTTGCAAAAACGCATAGCATCAAACACATTGCACTTTTGCAATGCGTTTTTTGCATTGGAGTCTATGGATGCGTTAACACATCCATTTTTTCCAAAAAATGCAAGAAACAACGCATCCGTTTAGCGGATGTATGATGCAAGTGTGACCCTAGCCTAACTTCCGTTTATGCATTCTTATTGTCACTAAAATAAAAACATTTAATCAACCCTAAGTGGATTCAGAGAGCAAAGCTAATTTCTATAGATAAGTCAATGGCTGAGGGGCACAACAGCCAATCACAGATGCTGTCCCGAATGCGGCAGGGAGCTGTAAAAATAAACAAAATAGTGATTAAATATCAGCTCATATTTACCATATACACACGCTTGTACTACCACTCATTAACATCCGAATTATTCACTGGCGAGGAGCACAACAGCCAATCACAGACGCTGTCACAGAGACTGGGCGTTTGTGATTGGCTGTTGGAGTTACTTGGAAAAAGTCCATTTATTCTAGCATCTACCCTGCATGGTAGATGATAGAATATATGGGCTGTTTCCAGGTTACTCCAACAGCCAATCACAGATGCCTACTCTCTGTGACAGCGTCTGTGATTGGCTGTTGTGCTCCTCGCCAGTGAATAATTCGGATGTTAATGAGTGGTAGTACAAGCGTGTGTATATGGTAAATATGAGCTGATATTTAATCACTATTTTGTTTATTTTTACAGCTCCCTGCCGCATTCGGGGACTGTGCCCAAACACTAGGTGTTCAGTATGGACCTGAACTTAATAGTTCAGGTTCGCCCATCCCTACCTTTAATCACTTGCATAACTTATCTCCATGAAGCAAAGACACGTGAAAATATTTCCACCCTGTATCCATAATACTATATGTAGAAACATTAACAAATGAAATACATTAAGGGTACTTTCACATCAGCGTTTATTTTAAATCGCGGCAGATGCGGTGAAAAAAACGCATCTGCCGCGATTACCGCATACCGGCTGCACTTGCGGCACAGTTGCGGCAAACCCCATACAATGTATATGCGGGCTTGCGGCAGGTGCGGCAAGTGCAGTTTTGGCACTTGTGGCAGATGCGGCCGCAAAAAAAACGCGGCTGACCGCGGTTTTTTTCACGGCCGCACCTGCCGCAAGTGCCAAAACCGCACTTGCCGCACCTGCCGCAAGCCCGCATATACATTGTATGGGGTTTGCCGCAACTCTGCCGCAAGTGCAGCCGGTATGCGGTAATCGCGGCAGATGCGTTTTTTTCACCGCATCTGCCGCGATTAAAAAAAAAAACGCTGATGTGAAAGCAGCCTAATTCTGTACAAAATTATTATAAACAGAAGAAATAAAATAAACATACCAAAAATAAGTTCCAACTTTACTATTTTTTGGACCTGAAAATAATAAAGCTGAAAATTTTTATATACTTTTGTTTTTCATGTACCTGTTTTCTGTTATTTAATTTCAGGCTGTCTTCTGTCTGGAAAAGAACTTGCTAATGGAGAACAGTTTGCACAAACATCTGATCCCTGCTCAGTGTGTGTTTGCTGGGAAGGTAGTGTGAATTGTGAGCCTAAAACTTGTCCTGTACTGAACTGTCCCTATCCAGCTGCTGGTCCATGCTGCAAAGAGTGTCAAGGTAAATAATACAAAATTGTCTTTAATCAAACTATAACAGGGTTGTCTTATCGCAGACATTTAAGGCATATTCATAATATACAGCATAAATATCAAAAAGATATAGGTTTGCGACTCCCACTCCAGGGTCGTGGGGTACTCGTTACCGGGCCAGTTCTTACAGTTCTTTTTGGGGGATGTCAAGGTGGCCACCCGGCTCCGTTAGCCTGGCGGTGTCAATTAAAAGTTTAGATAACAGAGGGATGAAAGGAACAGGGGAATTCGTGACGCCACCTGCGGTGTGTGGTTATGTGTGGCCGCCGCTGCTGCAGAACCTCTGGGGATGATGACCGGCAGCTTAGATGGTTTCGTTTCCCACAGGTGGAGCAATTCCCCAAGGCAGTGAGTAGGGAGGTTAGTTCAGTGTCATTGGCCGGTGTTCATTGGGTCATCAGCACCTCTGGATGTCATGCGGCCTTTGCAGCTGGTGGTCACCGCTAAGAAAAGTTTCACACACATCTGTTGGAGTTCTGTACCTGTACTGTAACGTTTCAACCAGGCTGTCGGGTGCTTCGCTCTGCTAATCTCCGGTTTCAGCAGTTTCTGTAGAACCGGGACAGTGTCGTCAAGACCCCCTTAGGTGTTCCTTGCTCCTATGGTGTTTCCTTCTCTGGTGGTCCTCTCAGCGATCCTATTTCGTCTCGCCTCTCCTCTCAGCGCCTCTGGACACAGAGCTCAGGTACCAATAGCCACAGGAATGTGGTGGTACCGATTCTTAGTACCATGCTTTAGTATAGCTGCCTTCTCTGAGTTGTGCCGGGTTTGCGGCCATAGGTCCCCTTTAGGATCTCATGGCATCCGGTTTCAATACTTCGGGTGTATAGCTACCGTGCTGTGTTCAGGGCCGTTCCCCTGTTTTTACGTCCACCTGCCCCTCCATTACTTCTGCCAGATATGGGCATGCAGGCGATCTGGGACTTCTCTGCACCCCCCTGGGGCTCCTTTCCTTCACTACACTGTTCATTCACTCTCTCCCGGGGTGAGCGTGACCGTGCTCCAGCCCGCGGGAGCTAGCACCTCCGACCTCCTACTCCTTTGCTGTTTTCCTCCCGACTAACTAACTCTACACTTCCTTGATCCCCTAGTTGAGACTTCGTCCTCCCCCAGGGGTCCACCCATGATCCCATCCTGGGGTCATAAGTGTGTGTGTGCTTGTGGTGCGGGTATCAACTTCACCATCCAGGTACCTAGAGAACAGGAGCACTACTGTCCCGCTAAGGGAGGAGTGCAGCATCCCCGGAGGCGGTCTGACCGGTGGGGCGCCACAGGTTCCATCTTTCATTTGTATATTTTTGTAGATAACCAATATATATTATCTATGTGAATAACCCTTTAAAGGGGTTGTCCACTACTCAGACAAACCCTTGTCAATCTGAGTGTTTGCCCCTAAATATAAATACATACTCACCTCCGGTGCCATCCCGGCAGTGTTGGCACTCGCTTTCCTGATACTAATGTGAAAATGTTAGGCCACTTAAGCCCTGCACCCAAACAACGCTGTCTTCACTCACTTTGTCTTCAGATTTATCAAAGATCAAGAGTGAGTGAGTTGCCAGTCACAGCGCTGGTTTGCTCTTAATGTTCGATGGCAGGGATAGGGAAGCCACTTGTTGATTGGGTGCATGGCTCGTGCGCTGTAACGTCACGTGAGCTCTGGTGGAGTGAGTGCTGACACTGCTGGAATGCCCCTGACATCGGAGATGAGTATGAATGTTGTTGGGCACATGGCTCACATGGCGTAACAATGTCACATGAGCCTTAATAGAGCGAGTGCCGATACGGCTGGAATGCCCCCAGCACCGAGATAAGTTTGAGTTTTGTTGGGCTCATGGCACGTGTGACATTACAATGTCACTTGAGCCTTTGGCGAACGAGTGCTGACAATACTGGAATGCCCCCCCCACCTGAGATGAGGAGTGTTGGTAATTTAAAAGGGGCAAACATTTGGATTGAGAAGGCGTTGTCTGAGTATTGGGCAACCACTTTAAGTGATATGCTCTCTGACTAATGTGTGCAGAAAGCTGCACATTTCAGAAGAAAGTTGCTTTAAATACTAACGTTTAATGTGTAATAAAAATCAATTACCATAATATCATAAGAATTAATATAAATTGTTATAACTTCTTCCACAGATTGCCAGTATCTGGGGCAGGTGTATCTGAACAGTCAAGAGTTTTCATCACCACAAGACTCTTGTAGTCGGTGTGTCTGCGCAGAAGGATTCGTCACATGTAATAAAAAACCTTGCTATAAAGCTGGTTGCACTCACCCCAGCACCCCTCCAGGAAAATGCTGTCCAGTCTGTGATGGTTGGTAATATGTTGACAACCGCTTTTGCACTGAGCACCGAACAGATAAGAGAGATTGAGGTCTGTTCCTATAAAGTATCAATCAGATCAACACAGCAGTATCCTCCAGATCACCCCAGAACACTGACTTTATACATTGCACTGCATTGCTGACTGAAGTCATACGGTTTCAGGGCAAAGTTTGAGGCCATGTTCCCATGCAGTGTAAATGACAAAGTTTTCCACTTCTTATTTTCATGTGGAAAATCTTAGCTTAACAAATCAAGCAAAGTGGATGTGATTACATGACTAAATATACTCACTGTGCATTTAAAGATTCTGCGAACCTGATCTTATTTTTGGATCCAGATAGACCTCTATGAGGAGCTTAAAGAAATGTATGTCAAGTTGCAATAACATTTTTAAGTGTAGAATTGCAACATTTCTGTACTGAATAAAAGATATTAGAAAAAACTATGTTAAATCCACACCACAAATCCAATAAACATGGCAGATTGCTATTGCGTATTTTAGTGCAGAAACCTCAGGAAAAAAACATTATGATTTTCATTGTACACGCCAGTGATAATGAGGAGGTGTAGGGAAGTGTAAGATGTACCTGATTCATTAAGAGGTGAATTCCACATAATGGATCACCTCATGCACCTTACAAGTGGCTCCTTACTAAAAATCTAAATCCAGTCGTTGACTGGAGTAGATTTCTGGTGTAAGGTACAGCATGTCTAGTCTTACATTTTCCATATGTATTGTTGGTTTCCCCATCCTGCCCATGTTTTGCCCACTTTAGTGGAGCTGGCCCTTACTGGCATGAAAAATATCCAAAGGCTCCAAATTTTTATGCATTTCACAAACAGCGAATTTCAAAGTGTTTTTCAACAGTTTTCTGTGTAAATGCTCTCAGAAAGATGGGGAATTTTTTTCCACAGGTGGGAACATGGCCTGAAATGTTTTTTTTTGCTCTGCAATATTTTGAAGGTATCTCTGTAAGAAACCTATATGAGATTCAAAAATGAAGGGCAGCTTCACACCACGGTTTTCGTCTATCAGGTTCTGCCCGATGTTTTGCTGGAAGCACCGGACAGAACCTGAGAGCCCCAGATAGAACAGAACCGGAGAGCAAATATGCTGGTTTCACACTGCAGGATTTTCCCTGATCAGTGTCCATCCAGTTTGTGTGCCAAAACCAGGAGTGTCTCCAAAACTCAGAACAGGTGTCAATCTTTCAATTATAATTGTCCTCTGCAAGTTCCTCTCCTGGTTTTGGCACACAAACTGGATGGACACTAATCAAGGAAAATCCTGCAGTGTGACACCAGCCACAGACTGTAGGCACTTTGATGCTGAAGTGCAGTTTATTAAATCTGACAAGTGAATGTACAAACAATATCCAACATTTCAACCAACATGGTACTGTGAAAGATATTTCTAAAGGCCCCGTCTCACGCTTCAATGTGTCGGCAAACCGACCAACGATCCGACTTGACCTAGATCGCTTGAACGACATTCAATAATCACTAGTGAAGTGCCACACGTAAAGATCTCGTTAACGACGCAGCAATGATTCTGTGACAAGCAAAAGACACTTGCGGTCGTTAGCTCGCCTACATCCTTCTCTTCTCAATAGGCAAGGTCGTTAACGACATCGTTATCGAGGTGTCACACACACCCATGCTGCAGGTTAAACAAATGCTCATCGTTTGGTTTAAGGTCCAGTTCACCAACCTCCCATCAACAATCTGCCCGATTATCGTTGATCGTGTGTACATGTCACACTTAACGACGTCGTTATGACGTCGTTTGAATGACTGCAAACCTGTGACGGTTCAATTATATCGTTAGCGATATCGTTGTGTGAGACGGGGCCTTTACAGTGATTGGAAATGTAGAATATATCACAAAGGGTTACAAGACATATACGTATATAAGTTATATGCAATAGACAAGCACAACAGATAGACATAATGAAGCTAGCAGAGACGATACTTGATTTACTTCGGTTTTATTTCCTTTAATTCTGGTATGGCTAAATCTTCCTAATGATTTTATGTTTCTGCTTGATTTCCTTTCATGTTTTCCATAACAGGATGTTCATATAACGGAGTGGAACTGATTAATGGTCAAACTATCCCTGACCCCTCAAATACTGCGTGTTCGGAATGTGCTTGTAGGGTGAGTTTAGAAGTCAAACATACTAGAAGGAATGTGTATTGCCTCATCCCGTCATAGGAAGCAGATGCAAGCTTACTCTGGTGGGATACCTTCTTCCCCAACTCCCTTTTACTTCATTGAAAGAGCACTGTGTATTTTAACAATCATTTTCAAGCCAGAGGAAAATTCTCAACTGCTTTAAAAAACAAAGATAAGTGAATAACTGACAAAAACCTGCTAGTTCAGTGCACATGGGAAGCATATCTTAATATTGTCCCAACAAAGCGGTCTACAACCATAAACTGCTGGACAGAAGGAGAAGTTTGCCCAGCTCCACTCCAGTGCTAGAGTGATACTTTAATTCTAGGTTCCCTGACTCCTACTCAATAGTGATGAGCAAGTACTACCATGCCCAGGTGCTCTGTATTCATAACAAGCAGTTGGATACTCAGAAAGGTGTAACTGGAGTACATGAGTATATTGAAACTGTCCATTAAGTTCCAATATACTCGGATACTCGAGTCACACCCTTCCAAGTATCCAACTGCTTGTTACAGATATCGAACACCAGTGCATGGTAATGCTCGGTCACCACTAAAACCTCCGGTATCTTCACCTTTTACCGACTCCTCTATGGTCCCGTGGCGCCATCTTGTGACTGTAACTTATGACTGCTTGGAAGTCAGAAGTTACGTCACAAGCTTCCAATGCACCTCTATGAGAGCCAGAATGAGGCCAGAACAAGGCTCTCAATGTATTGAGTTGTGACCTCTGGCGCGCTTCATGAAACACAGAAGCTGCTGGCTGGTCAAAGACTGGAGAAGACTGACCTCAGCGGTGGTGATACCAGATGAAGCTGCCAGAAGATGAGTACAGTACAGGAGGCAGGAGACTGATGGTACCTTTGCACGCCGCAATATCGGCTGGCGATAGGAGGCGATCTAACGTGCGCATGCACGTTTTTCATGCTCGCGTCAGATTGCCGATGGCGGCATTACACGCCGCAATCTCGCCCTGAAAGTAAGGCGATGTGTCGCTCTGGAAATCACCTCACCTACAGCAGAACCAATCTTGCTTCATTCCATCGCCGCTTCAAACGCTGCAATTCCAAAGGCAATGTGGGCATACATGTTCAGTGGTGCGAGGAGTTAGGCGTGTCACAGTGGTTTACACTGCGCCTCATACACGATCATTGGACAATGCAACAGCGTTACGATTTGTCAGCCTGCTCTGGAAGGCTAGCTAATACATGACGCAATTGAAAATGTGTGTGTTGCTGAACGGACAGCTCTTCAAATATGTCAACTGTCAGCCAATGGAAGCACAGTAGCCAACACCAATCATCGCAGACGGGGCATAGACTACAGAATGGTTGAGGCACGCCTATGGGAGATCATAGGCAATGCTGTTTTCCATCACTATCGCCCGTTCACACGCCACAACACGGAAATATCGCCTTCATGGTTGAGGCTGATTTCAGAGGAGTGCTCAGGATTCAGGAGATAGGCGAGAGGCAATTTATCGCTGCGAAATTCCCCAATCACACGCCGCAACTGTGAGGCAATTTCATGGCGATTGCTCCAGGGCGACATATCGCCTTTAGGATTCCCAGGCAAGATTGCGGCATGTGCAGGTACCATGCAATTCAAAGCACTACTCCAGCATGCAATAAAAAAAGTTTGAAACATTGTTTACTATAATTTTAAGATATCTGTGATAACACACAGCAGAAACCCAACTAATTTGGAACACTATCACTGGGATCTGCTATGCATTTCCTATACAGTAAGGAAATGTGTTTTTCCTTATTAGGCCGGCTTCACAACACGGTGTGATCTGATCCGGGGCTGTCCGCTATGGACCGGACATCCCCGAACTGGATCAGCAGATAGCTGCCATCCAGCTTCCATCTGTCCCCATAAGATACTATGGGGCCGAAATCTGATCCGAGGCTGTCCGGTTTACAACGGACAGCCCTGGATCGGATCTAAACGTGATGTGAACCCGGCCTAACTAGAGCATATTTCCTGACTGAGGCTGGCTTCACATAGGGCAATAGTGTTGCTGCATCTGTACATTTGTAAATTAGTATTTGCCTGTAAGGCAGGACATTTCTGAATTCTTGCACCACAAACTGCCTCCAGGGTGAAATACTAGACTAAGGCTGGGGTCACACTTGCGTTGTGGATGCGTTTTTTCCATGCGTTTTTCACACTTGTCTTTTATGAAAAATCCATGGAAAAATGCATCCATAGACCCCAATGCAAAAAACGCATGGCCAAAGTGCCATGCATTTTTTGGCTCAGCACCAAAAAATGCATGATGCTGCATTTTTTGGTGCGTTTTTGGTGACTTTCAAAAATGCATGCATTTTTGTAACATGGGGCCCTATGGGAAACGCATGCAAAACGCATGGCACTAAATGGTGGCATGCGTTTTCGCATGCGTTTTTGCTTGCATTTTTTAAGGCTGCTCCAGACCTAACAGCAAAAACGCAGGCTGTCAAAAACAACCTTAACAGCCAAGTGTGACCCTAGCCTAAGACTACATGTCCCCTTACAGCAGCTCCATATACGAAAGGTGATCATGAAAGTGGCCTTCTTGACTATGTATGGCTAGGGTCACACATAGCAATCCGTTTTTGGAAGTGTTTTCCATGCCAAATCCGTTTTTCCTAGGCTGCTTTTTGTGCCTCCTATGTCCCTGAACGTTTTCGGGACCTTGCCATTTTTTACATAAACACTCTGGAAGAGGTTTTCATCCAGGATATCTCTGTACTTGGCCGCATTCATGCTTTCTTCATTTGCAACCAGTCGTACTGTCCCTGCAGCTGAGAAACACCCCCATAGCATGATGCTGCCACCACCATGTTTCACTGTTGGGATTGTATTGGGCATGTAATGACCAGTGCCTGATTTTCTCCACGCATACCACTTACAATTATCACCAAAAAGTTCTATCTTCATCTCAGACCAGAGAATCTTGTTTCTCATAGTCTTGGAGTCTTTCATGTGCTTTTTTTTTTTTTTTTAGCAAACTCTATGCAGGCTTTTATATGTCTGGCACTGAGGAAAGGCTTCTGTCAGGCCACTCTGCCATAAAGGCCCGACTAGTGGAGGGCTGCAGTGATAGTTGACTTTTTGGAACTTTCTCCCATCTCCCTACTGCATCTCTGGAGCTCAGCAACAGTGATTTTGGGGTTCTTCTTTACCTCTCTCACAATGGCTCTTCTCCCATGATTGTTCAGTTTGGGTGGATTGCCAGGTCTAGGAAGACTTCTGGTGGTTCCAAATTTCTTCCATTTAAAGATTATGGAGGCCACTGTGCTCTTAGGGACCTTGAGTACTGCAGAAATTCTTTTGTAACCATGGCCAGATCTGTGCCTTGCCACAATTCTGTCTCTGCGTTCCTTGGGCAGTTCTTTTGACCTCATGATTCTCATTTGGTCTGACATGCACTGCGAGCTGTGTGGTCTTCGGGCCACTTCACACGCTCAGAATCTGAAATGATATCGTTGAAACGTCACGCTTTTGAGATCGTTCTTACGATCTCGTTTGTGAATTGTTGCGTGTAAACGCAGGATGTCTGAACGAGAAATCGTTGGATCGGACATCTCAAATTTGAGAGCAGGACCTCAAATCTATCGTTTGTCATCCGATTAAGGATCTGGGAAACAGCGACATCGTTCAGTGTGACACCTTTTGAACGATGTTGTTCATACTTCTCCTATTCCTGCCGCTTTGTAAAATCGTTCAAACGATCTTCTCCAAATAGCTGGAACGTTGCCAAATTTAAGATCGTTAACGATATCCTTGCGTGTGACAACACACTAATGATGTCGGAAGGATCGCGGTCACGTGACATAGCTAACAATATCGTTCACAGATATCGTAGCGTGTGAAGTGGCCTTTAGATAGACAGGTGTATGCTTTTCCAAGTACTATCAGTTTAATTCAACACATCTGGACTCCAATGAAGGAAAAGAACCACCTCAAGGAGGATCACAAGGAAATGGAAAGCATGCGACTTAAATATGAGTGTCTGAGCAAAGGGTCTGAATACTTATGATCATGTAATATTTCAATTTTGCTTTTTTAATACATTTGCAAAAATTCAAAGTGTACATTAATGAGAAAAGAAAGACCTTTTTTGAATTTACCAAATGGCTCCAATGAAACAAAGAGTAAAAAAATTTAAGGGGTATGAATACTTTCAGTACCCACTGTACATAGATAGATAGATCTAGAACTAACATAACTAAGGAGGCTAAATGGTGGAGTGCACCTTGGTCCTAGAAATAATGGAGAACATTTGCCCTTTCCGCACTCCTGCCCTGCCTCCTGGGTGTCCCTTATTATCCTGCTGCAAATTTTATAAAGTCTAGTTTTTATTACACAATATTATATTGTTAAAATCAGTGAAACATGTTATCAAACACATATTATCAAATGGCTGAATGAAGTAGACTATTGTATGTAACACTGACATGCTATGTGATGAGTGTTTTATCTTGTGATTTATTCAGTCAGGATCTGTACAGTGTGCACGGAAGCTTTGTGCCCCCGCTATCTGCCCACATCCAGTGACAGGACCCTGTGATTGCCCTTTGTGTCAAGGTGAGCTTTTAAACGTCATGCATAGACCTTATTAACACTAACGCTATAAAAAAAAGGGGTAAATATTATGGATAAAGGGGTTTTCCAAGTACTACCCGTAAATTTGACATCCAGCAGTCCCTACCAATCATCTTTATCACCTCTGGCAGTGGCAGGGCAGGGTAAAAGCGAAAATGCCTGCACTAAACACAGTAGACAGAAGCCCAAACAGAACACAAACTCAGATATAATAGTATATTTAAATATTATAAGATTAAGATTATAAGATTAATATCATGTTTAAAAAGGGGAGGTGGGTACAACGGGAGAGTAGCTGATAGGTACAAGGCATGCAAATTACCGTAGTACACGTTTTCACAATAGCTATGCACTGCTAAGTACAAATACATTAAGTGTGTGTGTATTTTTTACACAAGTTAACAAAAAATGGGTAGCGCATATTACTCTTTAGTTAAAGGGTCAGTCCGAGATCAGTAACTTTTCTCCTAACTTCCCATCTAATTTATTCCTATAAACTAAGCTTTTTTCTAATATACTTGCCCTACGGATCCCTCTCTACCCTGTCTAACAGCTATTGTTTTTTTCTATTTTCTGCTTGATAATGCTCTATGTGAGGATCCCAGAATGCAGTGGGGGGCACTCATATGAAGCGTCAACAAGCAGGAAATAGAAAAAAAACCTAAATCAACAGGTGTTAGACAGTGTAGAGAGGGAACTGCAGGGAATTAATAAAGAAAGTATATAAAAAAAATTGCTTACATTATAGAGATAAATTAGATAGGAAGTTAGGAGAAACGTTGATGGTCTCAGACTAATCCTTTAATGAACTCCTAAGCAAAGAATGTCATTAACTTGTGCAAACACAATGGTTATTATCCCCTTTAATGTACATGAACATCAACTACAGGGTAATATGCTATAACTGTGTATATTTCTTAGGGTGGAAACACACTGGCGTGAAAAAAAGAACGGTCCATTTCTCATCCAGGAGAGTCTTACGAGTGACATCTGTTTTTTGCTCCGTCTTGCATTCATTTGCTATGCGAGTGTCCGACATTTCTCTCAGATCACATCCGAGTGCTGTCCGTGTACAATGCGTTTTTTTTCTCAGCAACAATTTATTGTATAATCATTTACAGGATCATTTTACAGTGTTCTCAGCTGCAGAATGATAATGTATCAGTGAAAAAAAACAGATGCCTCTTGGATGGTCCGGGTGCTGTCCGTGATTTTATCGGACCAATAGACTTGCATTGGCGAGTCTCGCGCGTGAATCACATACTGTCACAGCATGTTGCCATTTGTTTCTCGTCCGTTATCCGGATGAGAAAAAAACGTCCGACTGCAAAGTGATAAAATCACGCAATACAGTCGTCCGACTTTCACGCCAGTTTGTCCGTACCCTTATGGCAGCAATTGCTTGTTATCTTATTGCACTTAGCACTTTGTAAAAAAAGAATGTATAACCTATTCTTCATTAAGGATCTCAGCAGCCCTTATCCAGCGTACTATATGTAACTTTGGCACCTTATAATTTTTAAATTTATATTTAGTGTCCCTCTTTATATTTTTTCTGGATAAGGGCCTCTTGTGATTCTTTGATATTGCGGCATCCTTTTTTTATGTGTTAATTTGTGTAAAAATATGCCAAGCTATTGTGATTACATGTATTAATTTGAATGCCTCGTACCTATCACTTAGTCTCCCGTTGTACCCACCTGCCCATTTTTAAACATCAAATTAATCTCATAATATTTAAATAAAGATTTTTTGTTTACTATTAGCTCTGATTTTGTGTTTGGGGTTTTGTCTAGTCTGTTTAACGTAGACATTTTCGTTTGTCCTATATTTACCCCATTTGTATTTTGGCCATGTTTTTGGTATAAAGTGGCAGAGCATAACCAGAATATGGAGCAGAGCACTGCAGCTCTGTATACAGTTTTGTGGCCGTTGCCAGGTAATGCAGATCTGCCCCTATTGTAAAGAATAGATGTTGATCTGCAGTACAAGGTAGAAACATATAGTTCAAATTACCAAGAAAATATAAACTGG
The DNA here is from genome assembly GCA_033576535.1 of Allobates femoralis. Classification (NCBI taxonomy): domain Eukaryota; kingdom Metazoa; phylum Chordata; class Amphibia; order Anura; family Aromobatidae; genus Allobates; species Allobates femoralis. The sequence continues at coordinate 240,720,804 of JARQOC010000004.1, forward strand.
AAATCATAATTTTTAATTCCTGTTAAAAAGATAAAGTTTTACTAAGCACGTATGCTGTATACACACCAAAACCCGTTAAAAAGCTGGGTGCACAGGTATTAGTAAGAAAGGAAGGGACTAGCCCTATAGGTTACAGTCTCCCTCCTCACCATACCTGCCAGCGGAGGTCGGCACCCTAAATTCGATATGGCGCCCCCACTCCTCGTCGGCTCTTACTAAACTCACCCTATACTCACCCTGGAAGGGGGGAAAATAGGTGCTCCCCACCCTAGGATGGTATCACAAGGTGGTGTAGTTTGTACCAGTGTCCCAGTGTTAAAAGGAACTGCTCCCCGTAGCTAAGTCTATACCTGGCATGATAGAGTATATAGCCCAGATAGTCTCATTTCCTCTCAATATATAGTCATTTCCGCTCCCATTAATAACATAGATGTTGCGGTCATTAAGAAATTGTATGAGGAACTGTTGTAGTACTTAGCTTTTTTATCAGGGTCACAGGTCACTCCCCGCGCGCCTCGACGCGTTTCCCATCATCAGGAGGCCTGATAAGAAGGTTCCATCACTGTGAATCCAGCAAGTGCTCACAGCGTTAGTATGATAGAGGGAGGAGCAGCCATGATGTCAACTGCTCCCTTATATCTGGTCTGAATGTGATAAGCCACGCCCCCATACCGGGCACTTCCTGTACCAATGACTGCCAGTAGTGCACCCCAATACAAGGCTCATAGCAGCCCCCATGAGGGTTAAACCAACCTATATGGTCCCCGGTCCCCCCCACATACAACCTTCTCCTTCTAAATACTGCCAGCCGGCCGGTCCGGACCGCTGACACGCAAGCTGCCGTCGCCATCATGGCCGCTGGAACGCACGCGTCATATTGAGTCGACGCTGCGGACCTATGCGCATACGCATTGGCGTTGATGACATAGCGCGTCATAATCAATGACGCGACGCCACCCGCGCATGGGCACTGTATGATAAAACATATGCCACCGTTACTAGGCAACCAAAGGCGTATTATTGGTATAGGAAGGGCCGGATTGTGTTCTGGCAGCGGGAGGCTAAAGGTTAACAGGGGAAATACTACCAGGGGAGTAATTGTATTAATATTGGGGAAAGCACAGGGACAGTATCAATGTGGTGCATTATCCCATAGGACCAAGGGACAACAGTACCCTCAAGTCACACACAGGTGATAGGGAAGAGTCCAATACCTGGGGGAGGGGGCCACCACAAATATCGACCAAGACATAATATATCGATATTCAACTTCATATAATATGAATATTACCTAAGTTTCTCCAGGATCCAAGTCCTCATAACTCCTACAAAAACATACAAAAGACATCTGTTCATTCAGCCATTTGGAGCCAGGGATCCAAACCTGAAGATCCATTCAGTTTCCCTCTGTAGTATATTACGGTCATGATTACCTCCCCTCGGGCCGGTTTTCACCACCTCCACAATCCTGAAGGACAGTTTTTTCGGATCACCACCATGGGTCATATTGATGTGTCGCGCTATAGGGGTATCTCTGCTCTTCCGTATATCCCCTAGATGGTCACCCACACGGCGCCTGAACTCCCTGATGGTCTTCCCTACGTAATCAAGTCCGCATGCACACGTAGCTACGTATATCACACCGGACGTTTTACAGTTGGCAAAATCACGTATGAAGAAAGTTCTGCCGTTGGCCGCGCTTCTCACAGACTTGCATGGTGCCATGTACCCACAAAAGGAACAGTCACCACATCTATAAAACCCTATAGGTTTAACTCCCAACCAGGTGGATCCACTGGTTGGTGCCCTGTAGTGGCTATGTACAAGTCTGTCTTTCAGCGACCTCCCTCTCCTATAAGTGACGCTGGGTGATGGGGAAACACTTCCCCTCAGATCAGGGTCTGAAGTTAGAATATCCCAGTATCTGCGCAACACTCTCATGACCCTTTTGTTCTGACAGTCAAAGGTACCAATGAACCTAGTTACACCTGAGTCCACCTTTGGGCGTTTACCACACTTAAGCAGCAGAGCCTCACGATTCTGTTGCTCTGCATGTGTGCGTGCTGCCTGTAGCACCGAGTGTGGGTAACCTCTTTGTATAAAACGTCTTGTCAGAAACTTGCTGAAAAAACTTGATGGGATTCACCTGGGACGAGATACCATACTGGCCTCAATTGACGTTGAGGCCTTGTATAGTAGCATCCCTCACGATCTGGGTATGCGTGCTGTGGAGTATTATCTCAATACAAGAACGACTATTTGCCGGAGTCATAATATTTTTGTCATTGACAGTGTTGCGCAGATACTGGGATATTCCAACTTCAGACCCTGATCTGAGGGGAAGTGTTTCCCCATCACCCAGCGTCACTTATAGGAGAGGGAGGTCGCTGAAAGACAGACTTATACATAGCCACTACAGGGCACCAACCAGTGGATCCACCTGGTTGGGAGTTAAACCTATAGGGTTTTATAGATGTGGTGACTGTTCCTTTTGTGGGTACATGGCACCATGCAAGTCTGTGAGAAGCGCGGCCAACGGCAGAACTTTCTTCATACGTGATTTTGCCAACTGTAAAACGTCCGGTGTGATATACGTAGCTACGTGTGCATGCGGACTTGATTACGTAGGGAAGACCATCAGGGAGTTCAGGCGCCGTGTGGGTGACCATCTAGGGGATATACGGAAGAGCAGAGATACCCCTATAGCGCGACACATCAATATGACCCATGGTGGTGATCCGAAAAAACTGTCCTTCAGGATTTTGGAGGTGGTGAAAACCGGCCCGAGGGGAGGTAATCATGACCGTAATATACTACAGAGGGAAACTGAATGGATCTTCAGGTTTGGATCCCTGGCTCCAAATGGGCTGAATGAACAGATGTCTTTTGTATGTTTTTGTAGGAGTTATGAGGACTTGGATCCTGGAGAAACTTAGGTAATATTCATATTATATGAAGTTGAATATCGATATATTATGTCATGGTCGATATTTGTGGTGGCCCCCTCCCCCAGGTATTGGACTCTTCCCTATCACCTGTGTGTGACTTGAGGGTACTGTTGTCCCTTGGTCCTATGGGATAATGCACCACATTGATACTGTCCCTGTGCTTTCCCCAATATTAATACAATCACTCCCCTGGTAGTATTTCCCCTGTTAACCTTTAGCCTCCCGCTGCCAGAACACAATCCGGCCCTTCCTATACCAATAATACGCCTTTGGTTGCCTAGTAACGGTGGCATATGTTTTATCATACAGTGCCCATGTGCGGGTGGCGTCGCGTCATTGATTATGACGCGCTATGTCAACAACGCCAATGCGCATGCGCATAGGTCTGCAGCGTCGACTCAATATGACGCGTGCGTTCCAGCGGCCATGATGGCGACGGCAGCTTGCGTGTCAGCGGTCCGGACCGGCCGGCTGGCAGTATTTAGAAAGAGAAGGTTGTATGTGGGGGGGACCGGGGACCATATAGGTTGGTTTAACCCTCATGGGGGCTGCTATGAGCCTTGTATTGGGTGCACTACTGGCAGTCATTGGTACAGGAAGTGCCCGGTATGGGGGCGTGGCTTATCACATTCAGACCAGATATAAGGGAGCAGTTGACATCATAGTTTTTTTTTTTTTTTAAGGTTGAAGGAAGACTTTAAGTCCATCTAGTTCAACCCATAGCCTAACATGTTGATCCAGAGGAAGGCAAAAAAAACCCATGTGGCAACACTAAGCTCCACATTGGGGGAAAAAATTCCTTCCTGACTCCAGATACGGCAATCAGACTAGATCCCTGGATCAACGCCCTATCAAAGAATCTAGTATATATAACTGGTAATATTATAGTTTTCAAGAAAGGCATCCAGGCCCTTCTTAAATGTTAGTAGTGAGTCACTCATTACAACAGCATGTGGCAGAGAGTTCCATAGTCTCACTGCTCTTACAGTAAAGAATCCGCGTCTGTGATTATGATTAAACCTTCTTTCCTCCAGATGTAGAGGATGCCCCCTTGTCCCCGTCTCAGGCCTAAGAGTAAAGAGATCATTAGAAAGGTCTCTGTACTGCCCCCTCATATATTTATACATTATTATAAGATATAAGATCATGGCTGCTCCTCCCTCTATCATACTAACGCTGTGAGCACTTGCTGGATTCACAGTGATGGAACCTTCTTATCAGGCCTCCTGATGATGGGAAACGCGTCGAGGCGCGCGGGGAGTGACCTGTGACCCTGATAAAAAAGCTAAGTACTACAACAGTTCCTCATACAATTTGTTAATGACCGCAACATCTATGTTATTAATGGGAGCGGAAATGACTATATATTGAGAGGAAATGAGACTATCTGGGCTATATACTCTATCATGCCAGGTATAGACTTAGCTACGGGGAGCAGTTCCTTTTAACACTGGGACACTGGTACAAACTACACCACCTTGTGATACCATCCTAGGGTGGGGAGCACCTATCTTCCCCCCTTCCAGGGTGAGTATAGGCAGGGGCGTATCTAGGGGGGTGCAGCCGGACCTTTTGCTCCAGGCGCCACTCAGTGGGGGGCGCTGGTTGCCCCCCCCCCCCAATTTGGGGGCGTGGTCCCGCACTGTAGTGAGTATCTGCAGGCCACGCCCCCTCACAGTGCTGTGTGTTACCATGGCTGCTGGATGCTCCGTCCCCTGTCGTCAGGGGCGTCACAGGCATCAAACATCCGGGGCTGCAGCCCTGAATATCTCCCCGGATGTCTCCTGCAAGCACTGAGGACGGAGCTCCAATCACAGTGCAGAGAGTGAGTCATGTGACCTCTCTCCTACACCGTGTGGAGGGGAGGAGCTCACTCCCCCAATCCAGGCTGAGCGCGGCCTCTTTGAGCTTCTCTCCAGCAGCAGCGATGGATGGATGCCTCCTTCATGAGCAGCAGCCAGGACACAGGGGCTCTGCTTTACCCTGGAGCCAGATCTGTCTGCCTCTGACTGGGGGAAGTGACAGGACCCAGGAGCACAAGACCCAGGAGAACAGGACCCAGGAGGACAGCATCCAGGAGCACAGCATCCAGGAGGACAGCATCCAGGAGGACAGCATCCAGGAGGATAGGTATCACAAGCAGAGGGACACACCACAAGACATGGAAGGCTGATAACACACAGCAGACACAAGGGGGTGATAAGGAAGGAACACAGAGCTGATAACACACACAAGTGTGGTGACAGGCTGACATCACAGACACATGGAGTGAATGACTCAAAACAATAGCACACACAATGAGGATCAGATGTCAGGATACTGAGCAGAGAATGAGAAGCAGATGAGACCCAGCTTTCCCAGGCTCCTCTATCCCTATTTCCTCAGCATCCAGCTTTCCCAGGCTTTTCTATCCCTCTTTCCTCAGCACCCAGCTTTCCCAGGCTCCTCTATCCCTCTTTCCTCAGCTCCCAGCTTTCCCAGGCTCCTCTACCCCTCTTTCCTCAGAACCCAGCTTTCCCAGGTTCCTATATCCCTCTTTCCTGAGCACTCAGCTTTCCTAGGCTTCTCTATCCCTCCTTCCTCAGCACCCAGCTTTCCCAGCCTCCTCTATCCCTCTTTCCTCAGCACCCAGCTTTCCCAGGTTCCTCTATCCCTCTTTCCTCAGCACCCAGCTTTCCCAGGCTCCTCTATCCCTCTTTCCTCAGCACTCAGCTTTCATAGGCTCCTCTATCCCTCTTTCCTCAGCACCCAGCTTTCCCAGGCTCTTCTATCCCTCTTTCCTCAGCACCCAGCTTTCTCATGATCTTCTACCCTCTTTCCCTCAGCACTCAGCTTTCCCAGGCTTTTCTATCCTCTTTTCCTCAGCACCCACCTTTCCCAGACTCTTCTATCTTCTTTCCTCAGAACCCAGCTTTCTCATGTTCTGATTTCCCTAAGCACCCATCTTTCCCATCTTCTGATATCATGGCAAAGCTGGGTGCTGAGGAAAGAGGATAGAAGAGCATGGTAAAGCTGGGTGCTGAGGAAAAGAGTTCTAGAAGAGCATGAGAAAGCTGGGTGCTGAGGGAAAAAGGATAGAAGAGTCTGGGAAAGTTGGGTGTTGAGGAAAAGGTGTATAGCAGAGCAGGGGATGGGGTGCTGAGGGAAACAAGCTCTTTCCCATCCCCTGCTGTGCTATACACATTTTCCTCTGCACTTAGCTTTCCCATGTTCTGATTTCCCTCAGCACCCAGCTGACCCATGATATCAGAACAAGTGTCAACATAATTATCCCTTATCACAAAGTGTCAGTGTCATTATCCTGTACCCCCAGTGTCAGTGTCATTATCCTGTGCCCCCAGTGTCAGTGTCATTGTCCTGTGCCCCGAGTGTCATTGTCCTGTGCCCCGAGTGTCATTGTCCTGTGCCCCGAGTGTCATTGTCCTGTGCCCCGAGTGTCATTGTCCTGTGCCCCGAGTGCCATTGTCCTGTGCCCCGAGTGTCATTGTCCTGTGCCCATACCTCCCAACCGTCCGGGATCCAGCGGGGCAGTCCCAATTTTGAGCCTCTGCCCCGCTGTCCCGGCCGGGATGTTACATTTCCTGCACTCAGTGGCGTAGCGTGGGGGGGGGTCGGTCCGCCCTGGGCGGCAGGTGTGTGGGGGCGGCAGTAGGGCTGTATTTACACGGCAGGGGATTGCAAGCGTTTTTTTTGTTTTTTTTCTTTGCCTCCCTCCCCCAGACTCCATATGAAAACTAGAGTCTTTGTGGGGAGGGTGCCGCCGCTGGCAGTGCATTGCCGCCCAGCGCCCGCATGTACTGCCCAGCTCCCAGCCCCTCAGCGCTGAGAGCGATCACGCTGACAGGAAGCCGCTGGGAGCTCTGCTGCTTCCTGTCCCGTGATGGCTCCAAGTGCTGATGCGGTGGAGGCGGCTCCTCCACCCAGCCGGCCCCCCATGCACCCGGAGAGGTGAGGGAAACTGTGCAGGGGAGAGGGGACAGGCAGGCACACACACTATGAGGTGTATATATGTATACATCAGGCAGGCACACTATGAGGTGTATATATCATATATACTCCTCATAGTGTGTGTGCCTGCCTGATGTATACATATATACACCTCATAGTGTGTGTGCCTGCCTGATGTATACATATATACACCTCATAGTGTGCCTGCCTGATGATGTATACATATATATACCTGAGGTATATATATGTATACATCAGGCAGGCACACACACTATGAGGGGTGTATATAAATATGTATACATCAGGCAGGCACACGCTATGAGAAGTATATATGTATACATCAGGCAGGCACACACTATGAGGTATTATACCTCATAGTGTGTGCCTGCCTGATGTATACATATATACACCTCATAGTGTGCCTGCCTGATGTATACATATATATAGAGCTACACATCAAATAAAAATTTGCGGTGGCGGGTGTGATTGGAAGGGGGGGGGGGGGCGCCAAAATAAATCTTTGCCCCGGGTGCCAGAAAACCTAGTTACACCTCTGAGTATAGGGTGAGTTTAGTAAGAGCCGACGAGGAGTGGGGGCGCCATATCGAATTTAGGGTGCCGACCTCCGCTGGCAGGTAGGGTGAGGAGGGAGACTGTAACCTATAGGGCTAGTCCCTTCCTTTCTTACTAATACCTGTGCACCCAGCTTTTTAACGGGTTTTGGTGTGTATACAGCATACGTGCTTAATAAAACTTTATCTTTTTAACAGGAATTAAAAATTATGAGTCCCCCTCTTGATCTGCAGTACCTGTCACTGTTTATATCTGGCCATCATCTAGGGTGATAACAAGTGATCTTTGGGGGTACCAGGAGTCGGACCCCCACCAATTTCACGCTGATGACCTGTCCCAAGCATGGGTCATATAAATAAAACAAATGAATAATCTGTTTAATATCTTGCCCATAGCAAATCTATTTGTACTTTTTGTTATTAGGATGCCATTTTCAAGGTCGTAATTACCTTGATGGTGAATCTTTCACCTCACCACAAAATGAATGCGAGCAATGTCGCTGCATGGTAAGTAAATGAGCACATAAACATCAAAATCCCTTAAAATAGACAGAAAGATGTTTTTTTCACTGCTTGTTCTGTATTTTTTAATTACCATGTTTTTGGCTTTGATTCTTAGAGAGGCCACGTTACTTGTGGCCCTCGACCGTGTGACACAGTGAATTGCCCTCATCCTGGTGAAGATGCCTGCATGTGCCCTGTTTGCGATGGGTGCAATTATAATGGCCAGGACTGCGTCAATGGAGAGAGTTTTCCTGATCCGGATGATGAGTGTAGTCGCTGCTCATGCAAGGTTGGCAAACTCTCTTTCTGCATGATAAATGCCCAGGAAAAATTTTGGTATAGATTTTTTTATTATAGGTTTCATACAATTATTTTTCCTTTTTTTGACAATTTTATTTTTCCTCTCTTTTTTTCTTCTTTGTCTCATCCAATGTAAAATTGCAATTTTACCCTACCTTATACCTACAATGGACTCTCAGACTAACATTTCTGGTTTTTAACAGATTGAAACAGGAAGCAGAGTGCAACAGATGTTTTTTGATTGTAGCAATATTTTTTTGTTAACTTCAAGTGTAAAAATAACATAGTGTCAGGTTTCTGCCTTTTACTAGATATGTTATGCTATGTGTTGGCGGATACAGAAGAGCGCCCCTATATAAGAACAATATATGAGCCCCTTGCAATCTAATAATTAATTTAAGTGTGAAATTCCACCTGCATTGGAGGTGGAAATAGGTGTCACGCTTGGACTAAGGGGGATGTCCAACTACCGTGAGTGACAGTGAGAACGACCCTGCGTTGTCCGGCGCACAACGGAAGACAGGGAGACATCAGAGGGATAAATATAGTGGAGGGCCCTCTCATAGGAATGGGGGAGATGTGCACTCCTGCACTCACCTGTAGCTGTGCCCTGATCTCCCTACCGTCCTTATATGAGTTCTTTCAACTTATCACTATGCAGGATACCTTAAGCCCTCGCTGGCCCTGATATTAGCTCTCAATAAGGAAAGGCCGTCGGGAGCACTATTCCCAGCCACTACAACAAAGGAGACAAGAGGGAAGGGGAGACAGACAGGGAACAACAAAAACAACTTCACGCCTACTGCCACTTATCCCAGACAGCAGATGGTTAGCAACATAAGATTCTCCAGTAGGCTTCCTTCACCTCAGGAAGCTTTGGCCAGAATGAGTTCAATCACCAGCAACAGCATGCTGAAGCCATGAGATATATAAAGGGGAAGGAGTAATCAGAGAATGGCCACACCTGGACAATAACTGGCTAGCTTGCTGGCAGCAGAGACTGGCATTAACTCCTCAACTGCCAAAGGAAAAAAGTACGTTTAGTATGAAGTTTCAAAATAGACATGAGACAGAAGTTCAAAACTAGTCACAAGTCTCCCAGGTAAGAGAAACCAACATGACAATAAATCTCTTTACCTCTTGGGCCTCTATGTATCCACACAGATTACACAAGTGATACAGTCATGGCCGAAAGTGTTGATACCCTTAAAATAGTTTGAGAAAATGAAATATTTCTCCCCCAAAAAATATTGCCATTACACATGTTTTGTCATACACCTGTTTATTTTCTTTGTGTGTATTAATTAGAACCACATAAAAAGGCAAAGGCAAAAAAATGCCAAATTGGACATTTTCACACAAAACCTCAAAAGTGGGACGGACAAAATCGTCGGTACCTTCCCAACTTTGTTTCAAACTCTCTTTCAAATTTGTTTCAGACATATGATGCTCAATCAAACTCACCTGTGGCAAATAACAGGTGTCGGCAATATGAAAATCAAACCTGAAATCAAATAAAATGAGAAGTATATTCAATCTTTGCACTGTGGGTCTGTGTGTGCCACACTAATGCCCACGTCACACGCATACATTTTGTGAACGATATCGCATAAGCGATCTGCTTTTTTGATCGCTTAAGCGATATCGTTTGTGCGTCGCTGCGTATAACCGAGCGATATTTCATTGAAAAATCGCTTGATTGTAGATTTGTGAGCAGGAGCACAAATCAAGCAATAATCGCTTGTGTGATCTACATCATCGTGCCATGTGATGCCGCACTAACGATCTAGTGGACGATTTCACCTATTCCTGACAATGGCTTTTGTAGATCCCTGGGTTGTGCGCTTGATTGCTGGTGCGTTGCCAAATTTGAAATCGCAATTGAGATCTATGCTTGTGACACCGCACAAGTGATATTGCGAAATTTTTCAAACAATCTCAATCACGTGACTTTTCTGACGATATTGTGATTGAAATTGAACCGTGTGATGTTGCCATTAGGATAGAGAGCAGAAAGAGGAAAAGAGGTCTGAGGACTTTGGAACCAAAATTGTTGGAAAATATCAACAATCTCAAGGTTACAAATTTATCTCTGAGAACTTAATATTCCTTTGTCCAGAGTGTGCAACATAATCAAGACGTTTACAACACATGGCACTATAGCTAATCTACCTGGATGCGTATGGCAGAGAAAAATTGATGAATAGTTGCAATGTAGGATAGTCAGGATGGTGGAAAAGCAGCCCCAATCAAGTTCCAAAGAACTTCAAGCTGTCCTTCAGGCTCAGGGTGCATCAGTGTAAGAGAAAAGTATCCATCAATATTTGAATGAAATGAAACACTATAGCAAGGAGACTCAGGAGAACCCCACTGCTGACACCGAGACATAAAAAATCTAGATTGCAGTTTGCCTAAATGTTCATGAGTGAGCCAAAATCCTTCTGAGAAAAAATTTTGTGGACAGATGAGCCCAAGATAGAGCTTTTTGGTAAAGCACATAAAAAAAGTTCATACCTCAATTAAAGTCACTGTGGTGATTTGCACCTATTTCGTAGACAATTGGCCTCCCTACACCGCCTACATACATTTCAAGTTAGGTTCCTCAGGGCACCCTGAGGAAGAACATCTAAGTTGAAATGTACATACACGGTGTAGGGAGGCCAACTGTCTACGAAATAGGTGCAAATCACCACAGTGACTTCAATTGAGGTATGAACTTTTTTGCTTATCTGCTCTGAACCTAGGTTTTGCCCCATATAGTAGCGTGGGATTAATGATGTGAGTAATGTTTTCCTGGCACACCCTGAATCAAAGGATACCTGTGGAAAGCTTTTTGGACTTTAAGGCTTTCGTAGTCATATGTGGCTGTCCAAGATCAACCCTTCATATAAGCTGGTTACCCTGTTGCATAAAGACATTTTATGCTGGATATACTGGATATTGTGCCACAACACAAGTGTGTTATAGTCATGGATTGCTTTTCAGATCTTCACAAGCTGCATATTTCATTCCTTACTTTGACCTTGCTACTTTGGAAGCAACTGACTAGTCAACTCAAGCTGCATACTGTGTAAAACATTTTTTTTAATTTAATTATTGATCAACTTTTTTTTAAAGTTATAATTTAAAAAAATATATATATACTCTATTACTTTGTTCTGCTATCTTCTACCTTTAACACAGGGGTGGGGAACTCCAGGTTTTCAAGGGCCGGCAACAGTGCAGCTTTTCAGGATTTCCTTAGTATTGCACAGGATATAATTGGACAGGTGATAATTCCAACCACTGAAATCCTGAAAACATGACCTGTTGGCAGCCCTCAAGTTCCCCACCTCTGCTTTAACACTATGCTGAAAGTGCTGTCTTAACTGCCCAGTTCATGCTTTTTAAGTAGCTGATTTGAATTGCAGGTTTAGCAAAGATCCTACTCAATGGATATTTCTCTGGTCCCCTCCCCCATACTCAGACAAGGAGAGTGTAAATAGTGCCTGAGGAAGGGGAGCAGAGAAGCTTACACATAAGAATGAATTTAGCAAGATGTGCAATTCAAATAAGCTACTAAAGCTGCATGAACTAGGGAGATAAACCAGTTCTTTCAACTCAGTGGTTAAAATAGAAGGAATCAAAATAATGTAATGTACCATTTTACAAAGATTCATATCTTGCAAAGACAGATCATTGATTAAATGAATAAATAAAAGTTTGGTTTTTTTTGAGCAATCTCAGTGTCTATATCAGTGTGTTCTTTGTGTTTTTCAGAATGGAGAAGTGACCTGTGTATCTGCTTCTTGTCCACGAATATCCTGTTTGCACCCAGTGACACCACCAGGAGAGTGTTGCCCGAAATGCACAGGAATATGTAAGCACAATGGACGAGTGTTTAAGAATGGTGAAAATTTCCAGCTACCAGGAGATATTTGTAACCAGTGTTCCTGTAGGGTGAGTTCATGGTATGAAAATTTAACTACAAGAAAAACATTTTCAGAAAATAAAAAAAATATTTTCAGAATTTTCTGAACCTACTCCCTTCAGTTTCAAATTGAAGGATGCAGGTTCTTCTCAATGATATTCAAACACTATGGCACCTAAGATAAAAAAACAAAAAAAATGCTATAGTAAGTGTTACTATACGTATAAAAGCTCTTAAAAAAAACATAGCTGAAAGAAACATGTTTTTAAACTTCAGTATCCTAAACAATTTAATTATTTCTTCTTCTTTTAGAATGAGATGGTGACATGTCAACATGTTCGATGTGAAAAAGACTGTAGCCATCCAGTACCCTCCATATCGTCTCCTTGCTGTCCTAGATGTGATCAATGTCTCTATGAGGGCAAAGAATACTCAAACCATCAGACGTTTAACTCTGTGTCAGACCTGTGCCTCCGCTGTGTGTGTTTGGATGGCAGTGTCACATGCACCCATGTAGTGTGCCCTCAAGTGCTCTGTGCCAACCCAATCAGCAAGCCTGGTCAATGCTGCATGGTGTGCCCAGGTAGGGTTGTGCTCTAGCATTGTAAAGAAATGGTAGCATTTCACATTTTTTCCTCTACATTGCTTAATGTAGTATTCAAAATATAGTACAACAGAAAACTTTTTTTAACTGAACTTGTGAAAATGACAACTTGTACTTTTTTTTTGCTTGTGATCTATTGTTAGTTTGCCAGTATGAAGGAAAAGAATATAGTGATGGAGCCCGCTGGGTGCCCACCTCAAATTCATGTCTGCAGTGTACATGCACAGTAAGTACCAGATGGCTTGTCCTATAGTTAACCCCTATCTGTATGCATCTCACACAATCTGAATAAAATAAGACTGGACAGTGACAGGTTACATACGTAGTCTTGTGCACTGAGCTTGTGTGACAGTGTAGTGTAATGGTCCCATAGTATGGAAAAAAACTTGTGCAGGGTGTCGAATGTACAGAGACATACTACTCTGCAAGAATTCTCTATCTCCCTACCTACGGAGACTGTTGATGTCTCTTCAGCAACACACAAAGGCCATGATTCCTATGGATTCCAACAGAAAAAAAATGTCTGTATGCCACTCTAAATTAGAGGCACAAAGAGGTAATAGCAGGGGCGTAGCTACAACAGGTACAGGGGTTGCAATCACAATCACACCTGGGACCCAGAGCCTAGGGGGCCCCAAAAGTCCCTTTGGCCTATAGAAAAAGACTACAGTTATTAGGGATTTGCAATTTGGGGGGCCCTGTTGGAGCTTTTGCACCAGGGCCCATGAGCTTCAAGTTGCGCCACTGGGTAATAGAACTGATATAAAGTTTTATGGAACAGCCATTAGGTCAGATACTAAACACACTAGCAGGATGCAGCAGCCCCAATGTTATGGTAGGCTTAGAGTGGTTGTTGCATTAGTATTTTGCACCTGTGTTGCCCCCGCCTTTATCATTGAACTGCATCTTGCTAGTGCATTTAGTATCTGACTTTATGGTGACCTTTTTGGTGAGCTTTTTTGAAATGATGTCCTTTTCTGTGAATTGATTTTGAATATAGTTTAGGGACACGAGCTTGCATGTTTTCGACCAAAATATTGACCAATACCTCACATTATTATTCATAATATATCACTTTTTATCTCTCACTTTTTTTTATATTTTTTCAACTGTATGCAGGATGCAGCTAGGCCCTTGGGTGTCTGTCCTATACGTTGCATTTAAATAGTTCTGGGCTGCTCACCTGATCTAATAGTATGAGTGTGATCAATAGGCTGTATAACTTTGCATCGCACGTATCTGTGTTACTGGCGCCCTATGCAAACCTCATCTGTGTGTCTATATAATGCCAGCAATCACCTTCTCAATGTTATGGAAGTAATTTGCACCTGTGTTGCCCCCGCATTTATCATTGAGGCCTGCTGCATCCTGACAATTCATTTACTATCAGACCTTATGGCTGCTTTCAGTGAGTTTTTTTTAAGTTTTGTCCCATTCTGTGAATTATAAACATTAATGGAAGACCTATAAGGGCTGCATAATAAGTTGAGACATAATATTAACTTTGCAATGGTCAAGCTAATGGTCATTTTTAGTTTGATAGTAAGGTCATACATTCACCTCAGTCATGGTATGTCCAAGGCCACATGCACACGTTGGGTATTTGGTGTGGTTTTTACCTCAGTATTTGTAGCCAAAACCAGGAGTGGGTGATAAATCCAGTGGTAAGGTGTTTCTATTATACTTTTCCTCTGATTGTTCCACTCCTGGTTTTGGCTTACAAATACCGAGTTAAAAAGCTGAACAAATAATAAGGCAAAACACTCAACAAATACTGAGGTAAAACACTGATCAAATAGTGAGGTAAAAAACTCACCAAACACTGGGGTAAAATACTCACCAAATACTGAAGTAAAACACTCACCAAATACTGAAGTAAATAAATCACCAAATACTGAGGTAAAGCACTCACCAAATACTGAGGTAAAGCACTCACCAAATACTGAGGTAAAGCACTCACCAAATACTGAGGTAAAACACTCACCAAATACTGAGGTAAATAACTCACCAAATACTGAAGTAAACTCACCAAATACTGAAGTAAACAACTCACCAAATATTAAAGTAAATAACTCACCAAATACTGAGGTGAATAATTCCCCAAATATTGAGGTAAAACACTGTCCAAACACTGGGGTAAAACAATCACCAAATACTGAGGTAAAACACTGACAATATACTGAGGAAAAAGACTGACCAAATACTAAGGTAAAACACTCACCAAATACTGAGATAAAATGCTCACCAAATACTGAAGTAAATATCTCACCAAATACTGAGGTAAATAATTCACCAAATACTAAGGTAAAACGCTCACCAAATACTGAGGTAAAACACTTACCAAATACTGAGGAAAAACACTCACCAAATGCTGAGGTAAAATACCAAATTCTGAGGCAAAACTGTGGCGCCCCTATGGCAAGGCGCCACAGGGAGGTACTGCACCCCAAACAGAAGGTGTAGTGCCTCCGTAGCCATGGATGTAGAGGACCCTACAGAGTCTGCACCCTGCATCCAAACAGTAGGCCACTTTAACACAGGGGACTGGTATTTAGTGTCCCAGGGGGTGGAGCATATAGAGCGAGAGACAGGGATTGACAATAGTGTCAGGCAGACGGTGTGAGGAAAGCAGCAAAGGCAGATGCAGGGGACACAGCAAATGGAGGGCACCCCTTAGGAGAGGGGTGACCCAGACTCTGAAGGGGGTTACTCCAGGACTGGTTGGAGCCAGCTGGAGGCCCAGGTCACCACCAGCATACCGGAGCCGAGGCAGCTAGTGAAAGGTATAACCCTAACTGCAGATCGGCAAGCTGAGTGCCCAACACAAGGGAGCCACGGCACCCCTAAAGATGCCCAACATCGGTCCCACAGCTAGGTCCACGACACCGACAAGTAAGAGACTTTAGGTAACAGACCCCGAGGACTAGAGACTTGGCTAAAGAGGGGCAAATACAGACAGAGACAGAGGAACAGGACCAGGAACAACCATATTAAAGGCAACACTGCCAGACTCTGGAAAGTCCTTCAAGATCTGCAGCTACCAACCCTGTTTAACCAGACTCTACTAACATCTGCCCGGTATCAGTAAAAAACTGTTTGAGCTAATCTGGACTCTGTCTCAGTTATTCACCACCAGGAGAGATCTCTACAGCATCATAGGAGGTGAGTTAATCCACTTACCAAATACTAAGGTAAAACACTCACCAAATACTAAGGTAAAACACTCACCAAATACTGAGGTAAAACACTCACCAAATACTGAGGTAAAACACTCAACAAATACTGAGGTAAAACACTCGCCAAATACTGAGGTAAAACACTCACCAAATACTGAGGTAAACCACTCACCAAATACTAAGATAAAACGCTCACCAAATACTGAGGTAAACCACTCACCAAATACTGAGGTAAAGCGCTCACTAAATGCTGAGGTGAAACACTCACTAAATACTGAGGTAAACCACTCACCAAATACTGAGGTAAAACACTCACCAAATACTGAGGTAAAACACCAAATACTGAGGTAAAACACTCACCAAATACTGAGGTAAAACGCTCACCAAATACTGAGGTAAACCACTCACCAAATACTGAGGTAAAACGCTCACCAAATGCTGAGGTGAAACACTCACTAAATACTGAGGTAAACCACTCACCAAATACTGAGGTAAAACACTCACCAAATACTGAGGTAAAACACCCGCCAAATACTGAGGTAAAACACTCACCAAATACTAAGGTAAAACGCTCACCAAATACTGAGGTAAAACACTCGCCAAATACTGAGGTAAACCACTCACCAAATACTGAGGTAAAACGCTCACTAAATGCTGAGGTGAAACACTCACTAAATACTGAGGTAAACCACTCACCAAATACTGAGGTAAAACACTCACCAAATACTGAGGTAAAACACCAAATACTGAGGTAAAACACCAAATACTGAGGTAAAACACGAAATACTGAGGTAAAACACTCACCAAATACTGAGGTAAAACGCTCACCAAATACTGAGGTAAACCACTCACCAAATACTGAGGTAAAGCGCTCACCAAATGCTGAGGTGAAACACTCACTAAATACTGAGGTAAACCACTCACCAAATACTGAGGTAAAGCGCTCACCAAATGCTGAGGTGAAACACTCACCAAATTCTGAGGTAAAACAGTCACCAAATACTGAGGTAAACCACTCACCAAATACTGAGGTAAAGCGCTCACCAAATGCTGAGGTGAAACACTCACCAAATACTGAGGTAAAACAGTCACCAAATACTGAGGTAAAGAGCTCACCAAATGCTGAGGTGAAACACTCAGCAAATACTGAGGTAAAACACTCACCAAATAAACCACTTGAGCTTGTGGCTTAGTAGTACTGGCAGATCTCCCCAGCGTTTCCATCATTGTGGATGATGCAATCACCAGTTACTGTAATTTTTTCTGTCCACTTAAATTAGAGGTGACATCTTTTGTCCTTAAGTGCTTCACAAGTTTAGTTAATTTTAATTTACAGCCACTAGATATTCAATTCCCTGAATGAGACACATTTTTATATATAATCCTAAAGTAAAATGTGTATTATGTGGAACGTTCCCCTGAATATATAATGAATAGCTTGGTAATGTTATCTAATGTTCCCCC
Source organism: Allobates femoralis (assembly GCA_033576535.1). Lineage (NCBI taxonomy): Eukaryota > Metazoa > Chordata > Amphibia > Anura > Aromobatidae > Allobates > Allobates femoralis. The sequence continues at coordinate 240,738,230 of JARQOC010000004.1, forward strand.
AGGCAGGAAGAGTACAGTGTGACCCTCCTACATGTCCCCCTCTACCTTGCACCCAGCAGGTGACAGACCCAGGAGCATGTTGTCCTCGCTGCAGAGGTAAGTCTAATACAAACGCAATATTCACAGCTTAACTGCCATGCAATACAAGTAGGATGTATCCTAAATTATTCAAGAATTATTCAAGCAACAGTGTTTCATCACCACTTCAAGCCATAGAAACCACGAGATCTAGTCCATTAACGACTGCAGTCCTTTTCAAGTTCATTAGTTGGATTGAAAATTTATTTAGGGTGCAAATAATAATTAATTTTTTGTGAAACATATTAAATCATAAACATTTCAGTCACCAGCAATAAATGAGAGGAGATACGGAGATTTGACTAATAACAATTTTTTTCTGTTTTTAAAACAGACATTTGATTGGCACTGAAAGATAACATGAATTTTGTGAACTATGATCTATTTTGTAAATTTATTTGATCATTTTACATTGTTTATAAAGCTCAGTGTTCCTCCAGCATATATGCAATGGCGGCTTTCCATTCCCTGCTGTGCACCCCCACGTAGTGTCACAGACGATGGAATGACCACAGATGCAGGTCTCAGAAATTAGAGTTGCCTTTACTTTGGCAAAAATGGGGAAATGTAATATAGAGTAAATATTTCACAGTTTCACGTGAGTGGTATTCTGACATGGTACCAAGGCCCATTATTAAATTTTTTAGCAATACCCCATACCTTAAACTTAATAAAAAATAACTGGACAACAACAACTGTGTGGCAATAACAAGGTTGTGATGTTTTATTATGAGTAAATAATATTAATAAACACTCAATAATCAATAAATATTAAAAAGAATTATTAAATGAAATCAATAAATACTTTAAATTTAAATAAACCGATCCCGGCAGCTTACTGCCGATCATTCCCACTAATAAAAACATCACGACAGGAAACAATAAACTTTGGGACGGGTGGGTCTTCTTTTCTTCTCAGGATCCCGCTAGACTGCAGCCGGCCGATCCTGAAACAGCTGTTTAAATACATTTCATATCTCCCGCCCAGGGGAACTTAAACAATGAAAAGCTACCTACACATGGCAGCCAATCACGTATAAGGTAGAATTTAACTCAGAAAGGCTGTGTACCTTGACAACAGCCAAAATTCTGCCGGGTTTTAATCTAAAACTAGAACTACCAATTAAAACCTTAAAATTATTGACCAATCAGGACCCGTGGCACCACAGGATGTCCATACTAGATAATATGGCCATCTATCCATGAAATTGAGTTTATGGTTTTAAGAACGCAGATTGTTTGAAAGTAGTATTTGTATGTAGTTATAAGAAAGTTCAGAGTCTTTTGTAGCTTAAAGCAGAAGATTTTAGATATCAAAAGAGTTTTACAGACCTTGGAATCCATTCACAGCTTGTCACGGCACGTGCAAAAATAGACTTGAAGCAATGCACAGACAATTGCGGAGAGAAAGGAGTCTCTCAAATTTCTCAACATGCAGACAATACATTCTTCTGTACATATAGTACGCCTGACTGCTAAATTCACCGAAAGGTTACATAATTAATAAAGAAAAAAACTCAACACATTTGGCCACTTACAAATATCCATTGCATTTAGCAGGACACTGCCAGCCACCCTCAGAGGCAACTCATATCTCCCAACACCGATGTTCAATCCCCTACAACCCTGGGATGGGGCAGATTGTAGCATCTGCCTCCAGCCATGTCACATGGAGGGGACCGGTGGTATCACTGGACACGAGATCACCCCAGGGCGGCAGCCACTCCAGACCATGTGAAGCATCGTGTCAGAGCACAACCTATTAATGACACCCATCTGTTAAACAAGGTGGGCTGGTCTGCACCAAAAATATGCTACACAAGTGACTGACGTCCCCTAGAGGGCCCAGCCTCTAACTGCAGAAGGATAAAAAAATGCAATAAACACTATAGATGAACAGTGAGGAGTTGGTTGATATTTTGGACCAAAATAATGTAAGCTCGTAGCCCCCTTCACGGGCCCTCACGCCTACAAGTACCTAACCATATGTTTGACCATATGTATTATTTAATTTAGAAAATTTAGGGGATTGAGCATCGGTGTTGGGAGATATGAGTTGCCTCTGAGGGTGGCTGGTAGTGTCCTGCTAAATGTAATGGATATTTGTAAGTGGCCAAATGTGGTGAGTTTTTTTTCTTTGCCCGACTGCTAAAGAAGCAAACATAAATCCAGACAGCGAGGATCCAGGGTTAAAAGTCTTTAGCCATACTGGCTGTAGAAGTCAGAGAAAGAATCCTAGGCATTGAGACTGGCAGTAAATCTTGTGGTAAAGGGAAGGAAGAGTGTGCAGGCATTGGGCCTGGAATGGTGAGGAGAGCCTTCTGCTCAGTGTCACATCTTGTACCAGACTGGGGAATTTCTGGCTCTCTGGAAGTAGCACTGTGTTACCGGTCAGTAGGATGACTGCTGGAATATGTTTAATGCAACAACTCCATTCCTGTACATGAGTGTTCTGTTGCAAGATTTGTATGCTGTAGATAACGTTAGAACAAAAAAAAAAACTCCCAGAGGTTCACACAGGAAGAGCATGTGACTGTATCCAGTTTCCTGTGTCTGTGTATGAGAGAGAAGCAGCTGCAAGATGCTGCACAGAGACTGAGTAAAGCATATCATATTTGTTCCTGTTTGTTGCTGAATAAAGAAGCTTGGAGAGTATCCTCAATAATAGCTGCCAACAGGTCATGGGCCTACAGTGACACAGAACCGAAGAGTGACACAGAGCCCCAGAGTAACACAGCAACAGAAGCCCAAAGCAAGAGCAGCACAGAGCAACACAGATATCCACTAGCAGCGATCCTGTTGAGTTATCAGTGCAAAGCCTCACTAATCAGAACTACCAGTCCTGGAAATTCAAGGTGAAGATGCTGATCATAAGAGAAGGTATGTGGAAATATACTCAGTAACAAGTGCCTCATCCATTACCAGATGATTGGCTAGAGAAGGATCAGAAAGCACAAAGCACTATCTCTCTCTGTGTTGATGATGATAAGATTGTGCATATATGTAAGTGTGCAACTGCAAAGGAGATGTGGGATGAGTTACAGAAAGTGCATCAAAGATCAAATCTCAGCAATAAGCTTTATCGAATCAGAAAGCTGTATCAGTCTAAGCTAAGTGATGGCCAGAATATGCAAGACAATATAAGAAACACCCAAGAGATGGTGGAGCGTCTCAGGGGTATTGGAGAAGAAATTAAATACTTTAATGTTGCTGCACTTTTATTAAGTGGTCTTCCAGAAAGTTATGACACACTTGTGACTGCACTAGATGCACAGCCAGATGATGAGCTCACACTAGAATATGTTAAATGCAGACTTGTAGATGAATTCAAGAGAAAAACGCAGAATGTAAGCAGCAGTAATGAATCCAGAGCAGAAATAGCATTAAAGACACAGGACTTCTCTAAATATAAAGAGCAGTCTAAGAGAAACTTGTGAATGTTTTGTCTGTAAAAAGCCCGGCCACCTTAAAGCAGACTGCAGAATTTGGAAAGCAAGAATGAGTCAGCTTAATCTTCAAATGGTTAAAACAGCTGTAAAGGAAGATTCTGCATTTGTTGAAGCTGCATTTAATGCCAGTACAGGCCCATCTGCAAAGCATATATGGCAAGCAGCCATATGACAAATACCAAGGATTTCTTCATTGACCTTGATGAAAGCAAGTCAAAAAAGGTCATCTTAGCTAATGGTCATGTGGCGCCTCTTAGGGTCCACTCGCCACAGAGGTGGTACCACACTCTCGGGTAAGGAGGGGACACTACCTGGCACCCACACACCTGCATCAAACACCACACCACTCCAGGCCAGGGGATCTGTGCGGACCCTGTTGAGGGAGGGCCCTATTCCAGGCTGGAGGAGGGAACTAGGTAGAGGGAGTGAGTGGAGAAAGCCGATAAGAGGAGCACACCAGGAAGTAGTGGGAGGAGTAGTACCGTAGGTGGTGTCACGACTTCAACCCCCAAAACCTTAATGCCCAAACTTTTATTGACACCGCCAGGGTCACAGAGCCGGGTCTCGACCCCCGTGACTCCCCAGCAGTACTGTAGCCTGGTTTCGAGTATTCCACGACCCTGGGGGGGGGGGCGTGTCAGTCACCATATGACTTCAGTCTATCTCCACTGTCTAGTTTCCTCAGCACAAAGCAAAAAGATCCCAGTAAAGGCTGTTCTATTTGTTGCCAGACTTGAAAACAATTTTCTGTCAGTAAAGTAGCTCAAGCAGAAGGGGAATGTAGTTACTTTTAAAGATAACAGCTGCATTATCGCAAAGAAGGGCCACACTCTTGCAGAAGGAAAAATGTAAAATAAACTTTATCAGCTAAAATGCAAAGAAAGATTGTACATTGCTAGACCAGATCTGCTTAAGAACTGTATTCATGTATGGCACAGATGTCTTGGACACAGAGACCCAGAAGCAGTAAGGAAGGTCAACTTGCAAATGGTGTTGAAATCAACCATTGTAGTCAAATGATGAAGTGCACTAGCTGTCTTAAAGGGAAAATGTCCAGAAAATCCTTTCCTAAAGTAAGCACCACTAGATCTGCACAGCCACTGGATTTGATACACACAGATGTTTGCGGTCCAATGAGTGTTCGAACTCCAAACAAGAAGAGATATTTTTTCCCATTTATTGATGATTACTCCAGATATACAATCACCTACCTTCTTAACAGTAAGGATGAAGTTCCACAGGAACTTGAAGAATATCTTGCTGTAGTGTTTAACAAATGTGGAAGAATGCCAAAAGCCCTGCGTGCAGATAATGGAACAAGTGGTAAGGTGCAAACCATCTTGAAAAAGAATGGAATCGTGTTCCAGACTACCATTCCATACAACCTAGAACAGAATGGTAATGCAGAGAGAAAGAACCGCACTCTCTGTGAAAGTGGAAGAAGTATGTTTGATGCGAATTTACCTACAGCGTATTGGGGAGAAGCCATCATGACAGCTTGTTATCTTCAAAACAGACTGCCAGGTAAAACCACAAATAAAACTCCATATACACTATGGAACTGCGAGAAGCCTAACCTGAAGCTCCTCAGGATATTTGGAAGCAAAACATTTGTGTATGTCCCCAAAGATAATTGTTCCAAGTGGGAATTACATGCAAAGCAATGTAAAAAATAAAATCCAATTTGCGCCATACTGTGTTTGCAATAATTACCCTCGGTATATTTTAGTATTGCTCAACTTGACCAGTTGTGCCGTCCGCACAACTGGATTAACTTGCACACTTGCGAGGTCTTTGAAATAATGAATTTCACTCTTCTGGAATGATGTGAAAAAATGGCGTCTTCAGCGTTTTCCTCGGTGGCCAAGGATCACGTGACAGCTCAGGAGAATTATCTAAATGACGAAGGCCAGGTCCTGTAGCCCAGAGCAGCTCCACATCCCACTCCCCGCAGGGAGGATATGTAAGGTAATGAAGAAAGGATAGAGTATGTGGTAAGCACTAGGGAATAATTACAGCTCCACGGCCAGTAGTAAATTACCTTTAGGCTTTAATAAAAATGTGTACAACACGCGGGTCCATTAACCACGATGCATTTCAACACAGTATGCGTCTTTCTCAAGTCAAGAAAGTGCCTACAGTTACAGATGATATTATGTTAATTAAGTCTTCTAATGATTGATATTAGGGTTTTGCTAAAGGTTTTCGGTTGGTTTTAAACATCACACAACCTTTATTGCTGTACTTGTTCATAGTTATTATTCTGCAATAAAAAAAAAAACTGAGTGACTGATGATCTACTGTATTTTACAGGTTGTGTATATAATAGTCGGGAATACAAAGATAACAGTAACTGGATATCCACTGTGGATCGCTGCATGTCCTGCATGTGCGTAGATGGAGTTACCACCTGTTCCAAGGTGCAGTGTATCACATCCTGCCCTAATCAGTTAACACTACCTGGAGAATGCTGTCCACTATGTGCAGGTTGGTGACGATTTTATGATTTTAGATTTGAAAAGAATTTTGTTGTGAAAAAATGAATCTGTAAAGTTTTTATTCTCACTCCTTTCCCTGTCCCATGAATATCCCTGTGACCATTGTGCATATACATGCAACCATCAAC